>CAJQUW010013482.1:0-219936 GCA_907163375.1 Prostheceraeus crozeri
TAAAATGGCCAGTTAAATCTTGTGTTCGGAAAAAGTTACTGAACTAGCAGTTCGCTTTAGAAAATTAACTGGAATTGGTTTGTTAGTATTTAATCTTTTTGCAATAGCTGTTTCAACCTTCTAACTAGGAGTAATATGCTTAATCACCATTCAAGTCTATCAATTTTTAAATTATGCTTTTTTTCCAGTCTTACCAAAAAAGATTAATTCATTATTTGCTGTACGATGAATTATTAATTTAAATTTTAATTGATATGATATTTTATCATAATCTAAATATCCGAATAATGGAGACAATGACCAATTTACTGTCTGTTTACTTTTTTTGTTAAATTCACGTCTTTCTTTATATGCATCATTATTTGTTTTATTTAAATGTTTTGCAATATTTTCTACATCTTTCGCAATTCCTGCGGCATCTGTTCCAGCGTGAGTTAAATCATCAACAATTATACCATCATTAGTATCAGGAAACCAACCTTCGATTTCATGCTTTTTATTATTTTCACCATTGTTATAAATCTAAGCATTGTATCAATTACACCTGGAGAATCACTTATTGTTTCTATATTTTGAGTTTGCAACATCTAATACGCATTTGTGTAAATAACTTGGGAAAAAATTATTCTCTAGTGTAATATTATCGGTATCTGGTAATGGTGTTGTAAAATTAGCATCACTATATAACGAATATTCACAGTGTAAAAATGAATCAGGTAAATATCAATAACTCTGCTGATTATCAACTTCAAATATTAAATCTCCTCCAGTATTTACTATACTGGAAGATCCGGGATTCATAGCAATTCTTATATAGTCATTCTTTTTTTGATTATAACTGACGAACGGAGGATCGTCTAATCTAAATTTATTTTCGATAAGCGAAGACATTTTTATAAAAAATAATTTGACTTTTTGTTTTTCTCACAGATAGAAAAAAAATTTTTACTAAAATATAATTTAGAATTTTGCTTAGACCTGCTCCGTACAGCTTTGCTGGTTAGACCGAAGGTATGTGCTCACGCCATTACCTCTTATTTCTTCAATTGTTTTTTCATTATTTGTTTACTATCAGACGGAGCTCGCTCTCACGGTTCCCCACAGCTATGTTAGCAATTTTGTTTTTGTTTCATCTGAAAGTTTTTTTAATTTTTTAGTCTTCAGAATCATTCCTAAGTTTACGAATAGCTTCTAGTTGTTTTAATTCGTTTTGTGATTTAACAGCATTTGATATTGCACTAGCTGTACTACCTATCAGCTGCTGCTCCTTTTGCAGCAGATGTAATCAAATCTTTATTATTTTTAATTAAGTTCACGTATACTACCAATACCAGAACAGATGGCCTTCCCCTTCTTTTTGACACGGTTTCTCTATTATCATAATGAATAAACAGGCTTCGCTACGTGGGTTCATGAGCTATTCTTGGATTTGACGCCAAATGTGTTAAGATTGTGTATATAATTATACGGGCATATTTTTTAGGAAATAAATTTGGACTTTTTGGGCAACCTAAACATCGGCGAAGTGGAATATCTCGCTTGACTGAACGAAGTTTTCTAAAAAACTGTATCTAAACTTTTTTGTTTTACAGATTGCGCTTGCGATTTGGTTTAAAACTTTATCAGGACACCAGGCCTGCATCTATCACGTCTTTTTATTTTATGATTTTCTTTCGATATTATTTCTTTCTTTTATTAGACTTCTTTTCATATGTTTAATTCTTTTAAAAATATTATTAGCTCTAATTTTATCCATTTTTAAAATTATATACTTTATATTAACTTTTATAAATTTATACTTTATTTTTTTAAAAATTATATTTATATTTTGTATATTTTTAAAATTATATTATATTTTTTATGATTCTTATTTTTTGTAGGTAAAAATATTTAAGTTAATATTTACAATATCGTTTAAGATTTACGTTTATGAATATCTAACAACTTCCGAGTATACTTTATTAATTGCCTGTTGCACTTTATCTATTGCGTCAAGCAGCGTGTGATGTACTTTAATTTCTTTTCTATTAACTTGCATTTTCTGCTGATTAATCTTCAATGCCGTTTTAAGAGCATTTAACTTAATTTTAAGAAACATCTAATTGTCTTTTAACAGCATCTAACTGTTCTTTATTTTCTTTAGAGTTTTCTTGTAAATTTTTCTTTAATTCATTTTCTAAATTGATTTTAAGAGTTTTCATTTTATCAACTTTTTCATTAAGTGAGTTTACTTCATTTATTATTCTATTCATCTTTTTCATTTGTTGAGTAATTTTAGAACTCAATTCATCAACACTTTTTTGGAATGTAGTTTGTAACTGCTTTAAATTTTTTTTAATTCTTTCAGGTAGTTTTTCTATTTCATCTTCTAATTGTTCTTTTAACATTTTTATCTGATGTTTATTTTTAATGACTGCAGATTTTAATTTAAAGAATAGTAATATTAAAATTTTTGATTGTTCTGAAATCTTTTTAAAAAGTTTTGCTATATCTGCTTCTAGCTCTCTGTCCTTTTTATCAAGTTTTAATAATTTTTCGTTTAATGATTTTCATTAAGTTTAAGCAACTTTAATTCATTCATCAGTGGAACCAAAACATCGTTTATATATTTTTCTTTTAAGTTCATTGATTTGCGTATCAACATATTGTTTATTTGTTAACTCTGTATTTTGTTGTGGAAGAATAGAAAGATGCAATGGACCAGATAATAACGTCTCCAGTTTTCCATGATATAATTTTCTTTCTCTTATTTCTAATTCACGATTATTTACGGGAGTATATGCCCTCTCCAACATTGTGTAACATCTTTTTTAATACAATAAAAATAAAATTTTTTTGATTATAAAAAATTCCATAAATTAAAAAATACTTAAATTATAAAAATACATAATTATAAAATAAATTTTTCCTATAATAAAAAAAAATGGAATAATGACCAAATTTGTCATGTTGCATATGGCGTTTTTTACATCAAACTTTCTATATTCGCATATGACAAAAAATCCATGTGGTATGATTAAGACTCAATTACCACTAATAATATACAACCTACATAATATTCAATAATAATATTCAGCATTTAATATTCAATCCTAATATATAGTATTCAGCATAATATTATTCATTCAGGAGCATACCCTTCAAAGATTAACGATTTTCTTTATTTCAGATACAAGAACAAAATCTTTTCTACTGCCTCGAATCAATACCCCTGGCAAAATACTGCTAGAATAAATACACCTAGGCCCCAACTACTGCTTCGCATACATATCTCCTGGCACTACAGACACCTAGGCCAACCTAGATAATAAATTCTTATAGCACAAACAAAATAATAATCGTATAGCACAAAATAATCCTTTTGTTCAAAATAATCCTTTTGTTCAAAATAAGCCTTTTGTTCAAAATAATAATGTAGCACAAAAATAATTAATTGATAAAATCAATATTGTTGAAAGTAGTAACAAAAAAAATATGTTCCGGATGTATATAACTATCACATCAAAAAATTTGCCGTCTTTAAAATTATGCGCACCAACAGAAGAGGTTTAAAAAAGAAAAATAAGATAAATTAACAGATCAGTTATGTCGTATTGTAATAAACTATTTTCAAATCATGGAATTACTAATCATTATATATTCTGTATAAGTTCTACTAGCACAATGTAAGTTGTCAATTACTAAACTAAGACAAGAGTTTTATGTAGTAAATATCAGTGTAAGGATTGTTTAAAAGTAAAAGTTAATGTAGAGGTTGTCAAAAATATATTAAAGAAAATTTCGCGACATGTAACACTTGTCCAAACTTATCAACATAATAATCAAACATAATTAATAAATTTATGTCAACTAATATGATAATTTTATATTAGTATTTCATACTTAAACTAGTTTGTATTTCAACTAAATAGTTGTATTTCAACTAAATAGTTGTATTTCAACATAAAATAGTTGTATTTCAACTAAAATATATTTTTTATAAAGAATAAAATCTTATTTTATCAAAATATTCTTAAGCATTCCGGAAGAGAGGAGAGGTTCGGAAATACTTCTTTTGAGTATAGGACAAAAAGTCGACACATTGGAGGTTTCTACAGAGGGTTAAAAACACTCATAAGAGTGTAAGATGCGTGTCGGAATTACAAAAATTATAATCCTAATTTTTTATTCTAAAATTACAATGAATAAAATGAAAAATTTGGATGATTTATATTCACCGGTTATAATTAAAAGTATAGATATAAGTAATCATAAGTCGTCATAAATCTACTAATGCATCTACGAAATAAAAAATTTATATGATAAACGAGTTTCAAGATACACTACCCTCAGATCGAATTCAAGATGATTATATATTGTAGAAGAATACCTATTATATAATACTATATATAATAATATATATGAGATAAATATATATATAACTTTATAGATAAATAATATCATTGAATTATATAGATAAAATATATTTAGAGCCACTACCCCTTATACTTCATCTTTAATAAAAAAATTCCACAATCAGATCTTACACGTCTTTGGAATTTTTATAAAATTTCATTGTATAAAAATATTTGTTTGCATGTATTTTTAATATTTTTTATTTATCATCTTGTTATATGTATTGGAAATCAATGGGGTTACTTATCTAACAGAGGACACAAAAGAGAATAATTTTTTATAACAAGAAAAAAAACTTTTAAAGGATGGAAGACTGAGGAGGATAAGATTATGGATAAATCTAATAATAAAAATATTAAACAAGGTTAAATGTATCAAGAAAATTTACATTTCATTGTTTACGGTTAAAACTGGAAGTGGTAAGACTACGTTTATTAAAAAAATATATAAACGAATATTATAAGGATGAAACAAAAGTACATATTTTTTGTATGCATACTTCTGAATGGCCAACTTTTACAAACGTTCTATAATGATAAACAATTAGATGAGTTACAAGAATGGAAAGTTTTGCTGGTACACCTGAAAATTAAATCTTATTATTAATTTTAGATGATGTTGCAAGTTTATCAAAACAAAAAAATATGTCAGAAATTATTACAAAAGGAAGACATCAAATATTCAAATAGTTGTATTAGCTCATAAAGCTTGTGATGTAGATAATAAGATTAGAGAAAACATTCATCAACATTTTTTTACAATACTACACAAAATAATTGCAAGCATTCCTTTAATGATATTAATAAAAATTATATAAAATGAATTTATGCTTTATCATATTATACACATACATAAATATGGAATATACGTGTTGACACCATAGAGTGACATATGCAAGTATATGATTAAAGATTTAAATATATTAGTAGATACCGAACATGAAATCTATAATAACTCTCAAGATTTTGAATATTAGAACTGTATGCAAATGCAAAACATTTACTCAAATCAAGTTATAGAACAAATAATTATCTTTTTAGAGTCTGAAGCAAAACGTACCACTAAAAATTATTCCTGATACATTTTATTTTTATTTGATCATTATTTAAATGCAAAATTTGGTATACCAATACACTAACAAGATTACACGATAATGAAACATTAAACTATTTAAAAATTGCAATCAATGATGTTAGAAACGGCTTAAGAAAAGCAACACCCAATAATATCTGATGTTAAATCTACATTTTTCTGATGCCATAATCTACATTTGTTGAAGCCAAAAAAACTTTTAATGATATAAACCATTAATAAATGGTGTAAGTGAAATACTTAATAATTAAACAAATTTATCATAATCAAACCGAAGGTCCTAGGGGCCTTCGCACGATTTTGCAGATATATTAGTATTTTTTTCTCTAAAAATTAAAACAAAATTTTTTTTTTAAAAAAAAACTAAAACACAAATTTTTTCTTTAAAAAATAAAAAATGAAAACATTTTATTGTGTCTTATGTAAAAAAAAGTTACAAACAAAAAGAAGTTATCAATCTCATTACAAAGTAAAATGCATTTACAAAATGTAGAACGAGTTGATGAAGGAAATATATTAAAATTAAATAGTTATAAAAACTATCTAGAAACATTGCCTACTGATATAAAAGTTAAAAAAATGTTTGATGATTATTCACATTCGGAATATAAAAAATTTTTTAATAGTGAAGATGAAGCCGTAACAGATATAAAATCTTTATTTAGCGATCCTGATGAATTTAACGAAATAGATGAAGTTGATGAAGCCGTAACAGATATAAACTATTTATTTATGAATCGGCTCATCGAAGTTCGGTTCCGTTGAATATAATGAAACCGATATAACTTTTTCTGATATTCTAACCAACTTTTATAATATATTTAAGAAATCTTTCAAATGTTATATGAATGTAGAAGTACTTTATACAAAAAATGGACCTGATGGAATTCCTGAAGAAATAATACAAGGACATTTTACAAATTCACAAGAAATTCATAATGTAAATGATATACAACCCATATTTGAATCGATGATACTTAAATTAGAAAATTGTATAATTGAAGCCCAGTTACGTGAATCTGGTTGGAGATTTGTTTAAAATAATATCTAAGAAAATAGTAATTGATAAATATAAAAATAATACTGGTGGTAGTTATGTTCCTTTACCTTTCAGTTCACCACAATTAATCAACCTAAACAATGAAGATGATTATTGTTTTCTGTGGAGTATTATAGCACATTTACATCCTGCAAAATATCATAAAGAAAGACTAAGTCATTACAATAAAGAAGAATACATAAGTGAATTTGATCTTTCTGATGGCTTAGATGAATTTCCATATGATTATAATAGGTTAATAAAGTTTCATAAAAAGAATAAAAATTTAATATGAAGTAAATGTTTTTGAAATTAAATGTGAATTATGTTTCTATTGGTTTAAAATTACTCCACTTTACTCAGATTCAAAAAAATTTTATTTGAATAATAAAAATTTTTGCCAATCAGAAATAGTATATAATGATAGAGGAATTACATGCATCATATATTTTTTACCAAGGAAATATAATATGTACTGAAAAATTTGAACTTGTTAAAAAACTATCACATAAGATTAATCATAATAATTTTAAAGGACGTACTGATGATTATATTACAAATATTCATCTTTATCTTCAGAATACAACAAAAATTAGAAAATTTAAATAAAAGTTTACAAAAATGTCAAATAGATTATCAACAATACAAAAAAATGTTATACAAGAATATCACCATAAATATCAATAAATAGATAGAAACAATTCAAAATTAAATGATGAATAATATAAATAATTAATTAATAATAATGAAGAATAATAATGAAGAAAATAAGAATCGGCTAAAGCCAGAGGAGCTTCGCTCCGATTAAATGAATGTTTAAAAAAATGTCTACAACAATATTAAAGAACAATATGATAAAGAATATAGTTATCAGTTACAAATATTAAATCAAAAATTTATTATCAAATACATTTAATATTACAAAAGAAATTGAATGAACATCATGATAATATATAAAGATGAATTTGAAAATTAGAACAGTCAAAACATACCAGCACAAGCGAATATATTATATTATCAGGGTCATTTTATATTGTGTAAAGATGTTTCTATATTTACAAAAACTTCAGATAATAAAAACTTTCCTTGTCTTCAATGTATGACAAGTTTTAGAACTTTAGAAGAAATGAATAGACATTTGGAGAATTGTCAACAAAACGAAGCATGTTCAAAATTCTTTTCCTATTGATGTTTATTTAGATTATAATAAATGGTATTTTTAAAATAAGTACCCTTTACTATTTATTGTGATTTTGAAGCATATAATGTTAATATGACACAAAATCGAACGGAATAGTTCCAGGGCTTCACCCGATTCTGAAATATTATAATTCTGAAAATTATAATTCTGCAAATTATAATTCTGAAAAAAGTGCGCCTGACAGAAGTGCACCTGGAAAAGTTCAAGTGAACAAAGTAAAGAACAATATTTATTTGAACCACAAACCATTATGTTGGGGAATGTACATTCATTCAAATTATCCTGAATTATTTAAATCAGAAATTTCCTATACTATGGTGAAGACAGTTTCAGAAAATGTTTACAAAGAAAGTAGAAGAATTACAAGGACGTTTTTCACAATTGACTTGAAACAAATAACCAATGATACATTAACGGATGTAAGAAAACGAAAGAATTTTATGATGAAATAAATTGTTATTACTGTGGAAAATGTTTTTACAAATAAAATATAAACCTGGCGAGGTAGATATTTGATAAAGTTAAAAGATCATGATATCTAAATGGATTATATAGAGGTGCAGCACATAATTCTCTGTTAATCTTAATATTATAATTACAAATATTCATCTTTATCTTCAGAATACCAACAAAAATTAGAAAATTTAAATAAAAGTTTACAAAAATGTAAAATAGATTATCAACAACAAACAAAAATGTTACTACAAGAATATCACCATAAATATCAAAATAAGATAGAAACAATTCAAAAATTAAATGAAGAAAATAATAAAGAATTAAATAATGAAGAATTAAATAATGAAGAATTAAATAATGAAGAATTAAATAATGAAGAAAATAAAGAATCGGCTAAAGCCAGAGGAGCTTCGCTCCGATTAAATGAATGTTTAAAAAAATGTCTACAACAATATAAAGAACAATATGATAAAGAATATAGTTATCAGTTACAAATATTAAATCAAAATTATTATCAAAATACATTTAATATTACAAAAGAAATTAATGAAACACATGAAATATATAAAGATGAATTTGTAAAATTAGAACAGTCAAAACAACCAGCACAAGCGAATATATTATATTATCAGGGTCATTTTATATTGTGTAAAGATGTTTCTATATTACAAAAACTTCAGATAATAAAAATTTTCCTTGTCTTCAATGTATGACAAGTTTTAGAACTTTAGAAGAAATGAATAGACATTTGGAGAATTGTCAACAAAACGAAGCAGTTCAAAATACTTTTCCTAAAGATGATTATTTAGAATATAATAAATGGTATTTTAAAAATAAAGTACCCTTTACTATTTAATGTGATTTTGAAGCATATAATGTTAATATGACACAAAATCGAACGGAAAGTTCCAGGGCTTCACCCGATTCTGAAAATTATAATTCTGAAAATTATAATTCTGAAAATTATAATTCTGAAAAAAGTGCGCCTGAAAGAAGTGCACCTGGAAAAAGTTCAACTGAACAAAGTAAAGAAAAATATTTATTTGAACAAAAACCATTATGTTGGGGAATGTACATTCATTCAAATTATCCTGAATTATTTAAATCAGATATTTACAATACTATGGTGAAGACAGTTCAGAAATGTTTACAAAGAAAGTAGAAGAATTACAAGGACGTTTTTCACAATTGCTTGAAAAAAATAAACCAATGATACCATTAACGGATGAAGAAAGAAAAGAATTTTATGATGAAATAAATTGTTATTACTGTGGAAAAGGTTTTACAAATAAATATAAAACTGGCAGAGGTAGATATATTGATAAAGTAAAAGATCATGATCATCTAAATGGATTATATAGAGGTGCAGCACATAATTCTTGTAATCTTAATGCTAACAAATTTAAATATAACTTTGTTCCTTTATATTTCTACAATGGTTCTAAATATGATTTCCATCTAGTAATGAAAGATTTATTTTCATCTGAAAAATTACAACAACAAAAAATAAATGTACTATGTAAACAAGAAGAAAAATATTTTTCAATGCAATTAGGTTGTATTAGAATTTTAGATGCATTTAGATTTTTTACTCCTTATTCATTAGATGTTATGGGAAAAACTTTGAAATCTGAACAATGTAAAATATTAAATAAATATAATTTAAAACCTTTAAAAGGAATATTTCCGTATGAGTACATAACTGGAGATTTTAATTCTGTGAATAAAATTATGGAAGAAGAACAACTTCCTCCAATAAATAAATTTAAATCAACATTAAAACAATCACAATTATCTGACGAAGACTATGCAGAAGCTGAAAAGAATTGGAGAGAGTTAAATTGTAAAACAATGTATGATTATACAATGAAATATCTACAGATAGATGTATTAATACTAGCTGATCTTTTTGAAAACTTTCGTGATATGTATTTAGAATATTACGGAATAGATCCATGTTATTGTTATTCTACACCAGGTTTAACATGGTTAGCAGGATTAAAACATACAAATGTTAAACTTAAACATTATAAAGAAAATACATATAATAAATTATTATTTTTTGAATCTGGAATTAGAGGTGGAGTTTCATCAGTTTTAGGTAGTAGATATGTTAAATGTTATAATAAGAAAGTAAATCCACAAGAATATGGAATAATGAAACCTTTATCTCCAGAAGAAAAAGAAAAAATATTAGAAATTTTTCGAACGAAACGAGAAGGAGTAGAACGTGAAAATGCAATTGATGAATTCATGAGAGAAAACTATTTGTTATATTATGATTTTAATAGCTTATATTCTTCTTGCATGATACAAGAATTACCAACAGGTGAAATGACATGGTGTAATAATCGTACGTCATCAGAGATGTCTACTAGGGCTTCACCCGATCTAGATTATCAAAGAACATATGATGGTGAAAATAATTTTGGTTATGTATATGAAGTTGATTTAGTATATCCTGATTATATAAAAGACGCATCAAAATATTATCCTTTCTGTCCAGAAAACAAAATTCCCAATATAGAAGATTTTTCAGATTATCAAAAATCTATAATACCGAAAAAATACAGACCAACAAAAAAACTTATGTTAACACAAGGTAATAAAGGAAAGTATGTTGTTGAAGGAAGAATGCTAGATTGGTATTTAGATCATGGCATGATTCTCACCAAAATACATCGAAAACTAGAGTATAGAAAATCTAAATGGTTAAAAGATTATATTGAGTTCAATATTGAAAAACGCAAAATATCTAAAAGAAATAAAGATGATTTTGGAAACGTGTTCTTCAAATTAATGAATAATGCATTTTATGGTAAGACTTTAGAAAATGTGCGTAATAGACAAAATATTGAAATAGTTTATGATAAAGATAGATTTCAAAATTTAACAAGGAAACCTACATATAAAAGAACTACTAGATTCAGTGATGAACTTTGTGCTGTTCATTTACGTCGAAACGGCGTAAAACATGATAAGTTTAATTTTATAGGTTTCACTATATTAGAATTAGCTAAACTATTTATGTATGGATTTATATATGATTATTTAGCGCCTGCTTATGGCAAAAACTATAAATTACACTTTACAGATACCGATTCTGTTTTCTTAGAATTAACAATACCGTATAATTCTACACTTGATGAAGAAATTAATAAAATAAAAGATATCATTCATCCTTCTGATTTATGTAAAGTAAAAGATGAATTAGAAGGAAATGAAGATTTCATAACAGAAGCTATATTTTTAAAATCTAAATGTTACTGTTATGATACAACTAATAATATTAAAACACATAATACATTAAAAGGAATTTCAAAGGCATAAGTGGCTAATCAAATAACATTTCAATATTATAAAAATGCATTATTTAATAATTAAATAAAAACAGCATGTAATTATAGACTTAATTCAAAAAAACATAAAATGTATTTAAAAGAAGAACATAAATTAGCATTAGATCCATTTGATGATAAAAGAAAAATTTTACCTGATGGAATAACTACTTTACCTTTTTAATTTTCTAATTTCTATTTTCTAAATATAACAATATAAAAATATAAAAATATAAAATATTATAAAATAATATAATAATATAACATAAAATAATAATATAAAATTATCATATAAAAATGGATAAAGTTAGAGCTCATAATTTTAAAAGAATAAAACAATTAGAAGAGTTAATAAAACAAAGAAATATTATGAAAGAAAATCATCTTCAACATAGAATGATAAAAGCTGGTATTCAATCTGATATGTTTGAAAAAAATGCAGCAAACCGAGCAAGTAAAAACTGATTTTGAGAAAACTATGAAACCATTTAAAACTCTGGAAAAGAAAGTACAAATAATGATAAACAAATTGATATAACAGATCCAGAGCACAAAACTATATTAGATGACTATGGATTACTAGAATCAAACATTAATAAGAAATTACCAAAATCTATGCAATTTGAACATTCTATCTCATTTATAGATGGAAAAACAATACCTAGATTTTATCTCGGACAAAAAGAAATATTTCCACAACCTTTTCGAGGTTTAATTTTTTCACCAGATAAATCTCCTTTTAATTTAGATAGAAATTTTGTTAATCTTTTAAGAGGAGCAGATTTAAATAATTATGCTGTAGAAGATCTCATAAAATATAAAGCTATGTTAGACAGAGTTGGTGCAGTAAAATCTCTTAGACGTTATAAACAATTAGAAAATTTATTATCAACGGGAGTTAAAGTAGGAAAGGTTTATCTGAAAAACAGAAAACAGAAACAACTATATTTTTACCAGATGATCCACAAGAATTACTAAATAGATTAAATATTTTAATATCTGCAATAAAAGAAGGACATAATTCTAGTTTCAATGAAATTCATGCTATATTGAAAAGACTGTTAGAAAAGAAGATTCTAAATGAAGAGGATTATAAAAGTGTAGCTGAAATATGTTGTTTCTAATTTTTTATAAAAAAAATTTATTTAATTTTTAGTTTAAAAATGTGTTCAGCAGATTTAGACAAAATTAATAATCATTTACAAAATTTAACAGAGATTTTGGGTTCATCAAAATTTAGTACGACGTTAAAAATTATAACAACTACTTCATCGCACACTTGTAATTTAGAACCCATTCTACATTTGGAACAAAATAAAAATTATCAAATTGCATTGACTAGTTTCTCTACATTTAACACTATTCAAAACGTTATCAAAGATGTGAATGATCAATTTAGATATTCTACTGAAATAGGTAAAACATGGAAAATACTAACTTTTCTTCCTGGTTCTTACGAAGTTGAAACAATATCAAATGAAATTAAGAGACATTTAGGTATACCATTTAAAGATAAGAAACAATTACATTTTGCAGTTGAACCGGCAGTTAATAAATTTTCTCTTACTTTAGACGAAAATCATCAAGTTGATTTTAATCATGATAGATCATTGTCAAAGCTATTAGGATTTAATAAACAAACCTATAGTCAAGGTTATCATTTAGGTGAGAAGATTCCAAAAATAACTGAAATAAATTCAATTGTTGTACATTGTGACATTATTGAAGGAGGATATATAAATGGTAAATTATCAAATTTAATATTCAGTTTTCCAGCTTTTACTGTACCCATTGGTTATAGATTAAATGTATTTCCACAAACATTAATATATTTTCCTATTACAAGAAAAACTATTAACAACATTAACATTAGAATCACTGATGAAAAAGGACAAGAAATAAATTTTGGAGGTGAAGAGATTATGATAGATCTTTTGGTTCGGGAGGTATAAACTTTTACGCTACAATAGAAAAGTTTAATTTTTTTTATCATTTTCATTATTAATCTTATTAATCTTATTAATCTTATTAATCTTATTATTAGAAACAAAAAATAAACTTAAATTAAAATTTTATTTTTATTTTTTTGTTTCTAAAAACACTAATTCAATAATGGATAAATTTATTACTTTAAAAATGAATGAAATGTCTTTAAATAAAAAAAAACTTAAATTTAATCATCATTCAAATTTATCTAATAAAGTTTTGTCAGTTATTTGTGGAAGATCGGGTTGTGGAAAAACATATCTATTATTTAAAATTTTAACAACTCCAAATTTTTTGGATTATAACAATCTTATAATTTATACAACAACGGCAGAACAACCCGTCTATCAATTTTTAAAATATGGATTTGAAAATAATCTTACAAAAACAGCAATTGCTTCTCTATTCGAAGAATATGAAAAATCTGAATATGAAGAAGAAATAAATTTGTGGTGTGAAGAAGCAGCAAAAAATAAACAATTAGTTGAATCTAATAAAAATAAGTATATAAAAATACAATTAATAGATGATAGTGGTAATATGCAAGATCCTAGTAAACTAGATAAAACAATGAAACATTGTGTAATTTTTGATGATTGTGTTAATGATAGAAATCAGTCAGTTCAGAGAAATTATTTCACAAGAGGTAGACATAATAACTGTAGTGTATTTTATTTGACACAAAGTATGTATTCATTAGATGGAAGTGTTATTAGAAAGAATGCAAATATATTTATACTATTTGAAATAAATGCAAGAAACTTAAGTGATTTGTTAAGAGATTTATGTATAAGAGATAAAGATGAATTTAAACAATCGTGTAGTAATGCTTGGTCAAAAGATTATGAATTTATCACAATTAATATTGATAAAAAAATTCATGAAAGAGTTATCGAACAATTGTTTACCGAGTAATAAAAATATACAAATATAATGTTTTAATATTTTTTTTTATTATCAGCTTTAATTTTGTCTATTTTTTTTAAAATTTAATATTTGAATTTTGTGGTAACATTGGTATACAGCAAAAACATTTTACTGAACAAATTATTTTTTTATTGCTTTGTTGTTTGTAATCTTTTCGTTTAAAGTTTTCACGTTTAAAGTTTTCACGTTTAAAGTTTTCACGTTTAAAATTTTCCTGTTTTAAGTTTTGTTTAATAAAGTTTTGTTTAATAAAGTTTTGTCTAATAAAGTTTTGTCTAATAAAGTTTTTAGCTCTTCTAAAAAAATTTTTTCATTTTCTTCATTAAAAATTTTATCATCAATAAAAGTTTTACCATCACTCGAAATTTTGCTATCCTTTTTATTTTTATCATTAACTTTTTCTGTCTGTGATTGAAATGGTATTTGATTTACTTCATTAGCTATTTGATCAAATTTTTCAATCTCATCTAACGTAATAACATTATCATCACATACTCTTTGAAAGTAGTAATGTAGTTTATCATAGACTTCTTTAATATGTAAATGCTTAGTTTTTAATGATTTTCGTTTCTTAGTTATTAAAGATTTATCTAACATTGTAACAAGTGAAGTTGCAAAAACACCCGTACCTGTTAAAGCTGTAGCAACTACTGGAATTACTAAAACACGTGAACATATAACAATTGTTAAAGCACCTAAACTTATTGTTAAGAATATGCCAATTCCTTGTGTTACATTCTTAACTTTACTCCATCTCTTTCTTAATTTTTTATAATGCTCTAATCTTAATAATAATTGGGATTCCTTATCTTTCATATAACGTACTCTATCTTTGTGTTTTTCAATATTTAATTCACTTATTTTTAATTGAGATAACGAAGGATATATTCTTGAGGTTCCTTCCACTTTTGTTTCATCCATTTCTGAAGTTCCTTCCATTTTTGTTCCTTCCATTTTTGTTTCATTCATTTCTGAAGTTCCTTCCACTTTTGTTTCTTCCATTTTTAAAGAAATATTTTTAGTCACATGATATATTTTAAAAACCTGAAAGATGGATAAAATTCATGAATTTGAAATTCTCAAATTTGAGATTTTCAACTTTTATGATTTTCGGTGTCCTAGAACGGTCATAATTTTGGCGGGGGTGAAAAATGACATAATCACAAATTTGAGATTCTTAACTTTTATAATTTTCGGTGTCCTAGAACGGTCATGATTTTGGGGGTGAAAATCGAACCGAAGGTTCTAGGGCTTCGCGCTTCGCCCGATTGTAATTCTCAAATTTGAGATTTTGAAAAATTTGAAAATTGGGTATTTTTAAAAACGCCCAAATTCATGAATTTATGTCGTTTTTAAAAATGTCATTTTTTGAAAAAATGGTACTTTTTGAATGGACTAAATTCATGAATTCAGGTCTTTAAAACCTGAAAAAGGGACTAAATTCATGAATTTATGTCGTTTTTAAAGATACTATTTTTTTGAATTTTATGGTGTCCTGGAACGGTCTTTTATCCATTACTCTGTGCAGAGGGGGGGGACGTCAGCGAAAATTTTTCTCTCCGATTGACTTGAAACTCACCCTACCGATGCAGAATTTCACGCTGAATCCGAATCTGGCCTCCGTTTTCTCATCCGATGCTTCGTTTTGGCTCTACAGTAGGCAGCCATCGCAAAAATTCTAACTCTGTCGTTTTTTCGAAAAATGTTGAAAATTTTTTTCTCTCCGATTGACTTGAAACTCACCATACAGATAAAGAATTTCACGCTGATTCCAAATCTGAAATCCGTTTTCCCATCCGATGCTTCGTTTTGAAGCTACAGCCCAAAACGTCCCAAATTCTAACTCTGTCGTTTTTCGCCAATGTCCCAAAATCTTAAATGGTGTCTCACATCTAAACGAAGACAGATATGAACAAGCCGATTCTTTCAGTGAATTTGTCTCACTCTTAGCTTTCAAACGAGCTATCGCACGACAAAATCCGTCCACTAGAAGCCAAAATCGAAGCAAGCTGTCCAGAGGGGGGGGGGACGTCAGCGAAAATTTTTTTCTCTCCGATTGACTTGAAACTCACCCTACCGATGCAGAATTTCACGCTGAATCCGAATCTGGCCTCCGTTTTCTCATCCGATGCTTCGTTTGGGCGCTACACACCAAAACGTCCCAAATTCTAACTCTGTTAAAATTTTGAAGAAAAATTTTTTCTCGTCGATTGCCTTGAAACTCACCCTACCGATGCAGAATTTTACGCTGAATCCGAATCTGGCAGCCATTTCACCATCCACGACAACCTAGACGGTCGCCCACGTCAACCTAGACGGTCGCCCACGTCAACCTAGACGGTCGCCCACGTCAACCTGGACGGTCGCCCACGTCAACCAGGCGGTCGGACCAACTCACCCGAGTCTCACACTCTGTCGTTGCAGAGGGGGGGGAGTCAGCGAACATGTTGTGAACGGGAACCCACCTGGCCGGCACACCACGACAGACCACAACCTCTGTCGTTCCAGAGGGGGGGGGGACTCAGACCCGAAGCACCACGGCGGCCGACCACGACACTCTGCCGTTCCAGAGGGGGGGCGCCGGTCGAGTGTTTGTCACTTGCTTACTACTATTGGCTGAAATAATGCGTTCCATGTCTGATGTTGAAAGCATGAACGGCTCACTAATCATCGACAAGTCGATGGCGTGATTAACACACACAGCAGCCGGGTCGAGGAGTGGACTCCAGGCTTGCCAACAGTGAGTGCTGTTTGGAGTTTGCTTCATCTTCTCTTTCGTTCCTAGCTTCATTTCTTTCGATGTCGTCATCGAAAATATAGATTCACAAGAAATTCCTTCATAATTTCCATAGCTACCTCAAAATCAGGTATTCCCAGAAAGCCACATCTGCGTTGAATGAATGCTTGCTGACCTAGTGGGAGCAATTTCCTCTTTAGCATGGAGTGAGCTGTCTCAAATGATATTTTGTTTATGAGCCGTTAATACATCACAATTTTAATTCGTTTTAATTTGTCTCATTTATCAAACGGTTTCATTTACGGTATCGTTTCTCCGAACGCATGTGCTAAATAGGGATCTCGCGGACAACTGTCATAAAATAGGAGTAAACCGTTAAAAATACCATTAAATTGCAGCTTCTCGCTTTGAAAAGTTTCAAAAACAGCTGAGATGATATTTTTTCGAGAGACAGTTGTCCGGATTACATGCATCTTGTTATATTGTATGTTTGCAGCAGCAAGCAGCTGATGATTGATTTGAAGATTTTAGGGCGACTCATGCCAGTGCTCGTTGAGGATGCATTTATTACGTTGCACACAGGGAAGCATTGTAGCAGGGCAATCCCGTTGTGAGCACCGTACACATCATCGTGGGTTATTGAATCACGATGTCATTGTTGCCAAGAAGGGGAGCAAGGCATACATGCGCATGGTGAATTTCGAGAATGATCAGGTCAAGCGCAGTTGTCCGCCGTGTTTGACACTTTCCTACCTTAGAGGGCAAAATCAGAATCTTTCATGTTCTGCGCGCATGTGATGCTTTGTACTTAGATCGCTATAAGGGGCATTTTAGCATTTTAGGCCATTTTAGGAAGCATTTAAGTCATCACATGCGTCATGTGAAATGTGTTTGGCCACGTGAACATGAAGCTCTCCGCAACGCGTGCGTGTGTGCGATAAGACAAACATGAATCAAAGTGCGGTTTATTGTTATCTTGGCTAGGCCCCTATTGTCATTAATTGTTGGCAGCATCTCAAATTCATGTGATTGCAATTCCTTGGGAGTCAGCTTTTCAAGTTGACGTGGTTGCTTTTTCGATGATTGCTTTTGGATGGAATCTGATGACGCGACTGAAAGCTGATAGAGCTGGCCTCCATGTATTATGTTCACCTTTAGGTATCCGTTAATCGGTACTCATATTACTTGATGAGAAGACCACCTGCAGTCACCAGAGTAGGCTATATTATGAATTTCATAATATTACATAGATACTGACTAATATGCATAGATACAGAATAGATTCATAGTCAGAAGCGATACAACAAAGATAGTCAAATAAACACTAGCTTACGGGGCGAAAAATTTCGCTACATTTTTTTAAAATACCCGCCCAAGCAGTGTTAGTTACTATAAGAAAGCTAATGATGCGCTTATGGAAATCTAATGATTAGGGAAGCATTTATATATAGTAGTTCGTTTAAAGAGATTGTATTTTGTTGTGGTAATTTATTTATTAACACTGACGATGGACTTTTGAGTTTTGGAGATAAATTGAAGAGGTCTTTTTTTTATTTTCAGTAGATCTGCGTAATTCATGATACATAAATATGACATAATTTTATGTACATTGAAGAAATTTATGTTCATTGACCTAGCTTGCAGGACGATGCGTTTCGCTACAGCATTTTTGGCTGCCCGTCTTATTTCCAAGTATTTCAGTCTCAAGATCTCATTAGGAAGCTATTCATTTACTTGACATCCGTTAGTAGTTGCGCTGCCGCATTGTGTCAAATTGATCATTTATGTTGCTTAATGCTCCTTTGTCGAATGTCTACGCTACGGCATGTGAAATTTAACGATATAAAGCCATCAATTTACAACTACTCTGTTATCAATGGTTGAAAGGTTTCCCTTTACTATTAATAGTAGCAGACAGTGGATCATCAATGGAACTTCTATTTCTAAGAAATCCTAGTGTCACATGACAGAGTGAGAGCAGAGCCATAAGTAACGCATTGCAATTGGCAGCCGGAATAGTTTTTTGTCCGTTCACGGCGTGGTCGTTGACTTTCTTATCCTGTTCGTTTCTGGGAATTATTGTCAACTGTTCGGAAAGAAGTTATCGAGTCCTACGAAGTAATCATGACATCCAACCATCTCGTTGCTCACAGGATTTCAGATGGATATGCAAACATCTGCACGGATTTCAGTAGTGACTTCTGCTTTCCAGCATTGAGCTGGTCATTCAAAGATGAAAAGTGTACTTGAAATTACCAAATCAAGCTGATCAATTTGCTATTCTCATCAAACTGTCAAGGAAACTCGTATATTGTTGTTCTTGTGACATTCGACTGGTCCATATCTTGTCGCTTGATTCCCTTGAGGCCTAGGTTGTACAGGAGTCGGCTCTGTCGCAGTCTTGTTGTCTACCATTCCTGGTAAGTTTATTATTCGACGTCGAAGGAATCTTCGGTTCCGACGAAATATTCTACCGCTAGGTAACTTTATCAGGTAGTCACGGTTATTACCGACTTCGACCACCAATCCATATTTATTCCATTTCCCGGAACGGTTGTCCTGCATCACTACTCTATCATTAACTTTTAGTGAAGGTAAGTGACGAGATCTGGCGTTGTAGTGTTCCATGACTTTCTCTCGAATCCTCGTTGCTTTTTCTTCTGCCTCATCGAAAGATCGCTGCCAGTCTTTCTTGAAAAATCTTCGATGTGCCGGAAGAGTGTCGCGTATATTACGGCCGAAGAGAAGCTCCGCAGGTGACTGGCCATCATATCTTGGCGTGTTGTAGTATGATAATAATCCTTGGCCAAATTTGTCCCAGTCGATCGTGTTCTTTATATGGTCATAACTTCCTTTTACCATTTTCTTCAATTGTTTTACTCCGGCTTCTGCAGTTCCGTTACTTTGTGGGTAACCTGGTGAAGATGTCTTGTGAATTACGCCCCATTGTCGTAAAAATGTTTCCATTTCATGACTGGCGAGTTGTGGTCCATTGTCAGAAAACAAAACCTCTGGGACCGATTTCTCAATAAATCTGTCTCTGAGAGCAGTCAACATTTGTTTCGTTGATGCGTGCTTACCCAGAGCATTTAGGGAGAGCCACCCGGAGAAATCATCAACGCAAGCAAAGTATTTTTGACCAGCATAATCACACAAATCCACGTGGAACACTTGAAACGGTCGTTCCGGACGTTTAACAGGCATCATTGGTTTGCGCATTTGACTTGGCAGTGATGCTTGGCATGAAGTATATGTCTGACAGTGTTGTCCTATTTCTTTATTCATACTTGGCCAAAACATAGACAATCTTGCCCTCTGCTTAGTTTTCGTTACTCCTTGGTGCATGTTTAGGAGCTTATCAAGAACATTCTTTCTCATTTTGGCAGGAACCAGTAGTCGTCCTAAAACGATCAAATCGTCGTCTACAGTGAGCTTATCCTTCATATAGAAGTATGGTCGGAGTTGGCAAGGTACTTCGTTTTTGACAAGTGGGAATCCGTGAATTATAAGTTCCTTCAGCTGTTGATATTCTGTATCGAATTTAGCAACGTCGGAAATTTTCTCCAGCCAAACATCGACGTTTTCATGTGAAATATATGAAAGTGCGGAGATTATGGACACTCGGTGCCTTATTTGTTCACCAACTTCGTCCGACCTGGATGCTTGGTCTACTGGTGCACGTGATAATGCATCAGCTGCGTCATTTTCTTTCCCTTTAATCCATGAGGCGGTAAAACAGAATCAGTCCAATTGACCTCTTAAACGTTGTAATCGTGGATTTTATATTTGATCCAAGGTATATTTGTTTAAGAACGGTATCAACGGAGCATGATCAGTCATTATTTCGAAATGTTGAAGTCCATCCAAAAACATTTTACACTTTTTAACTGCCCATACGACTGCGAGGAGTTCCAGCTCTATCATAGCATATCGAGATTCCGCAGGCGATAGAAACCGAGAACCAGCTTGTATTACTTTCTATGTCTTGTCGGATTGCAGCTGTTTCAATAAGAAACCAAAACCTTCAAGGCGCGAAGCGTCAGTATATAATAGTGTCACGATTGGGACTATAGTAGGCTAAGGGAGGTTTCGACAACTTTTCACGCATGCTTAGGAATGATTGATTATGCTCAGAGGTCCAGACAAATTCATTTTCCTTTTTAAGGAGTGGTCGCAAAGATCCTGAGAGTTCTGATAATTCATTTGTTGTGTTTCCAATTTGATTTACGAGGCCAAACCATGATCTTAAATCAGTGCGATCCTTGGGAGTTGGAAAGTCTTTAATAGCTTTTATGAGATTATTACTCACTCTGTATTCGGAGGTAGACAAGTGAAAACCTGCAAATTCTGCTTGAGGTAAAGCAACTTTAAGTTTTGAAGGGTTTAAAGATATGCTGTGCTGTTCGCATCTTTTGAGGAAATTGTTCACGTTTTGGACATGAGTTTCATAATCAGAGTCTGCTATAAGGATGTCATCCACTTCCCGAAGGCATTTAATGGTCTCATAATTTAAGATGTGTTTTCCGCAATCTTGAATATAATTGACATTGCTTGACGATACATCTCAAAATGTTTCGTTAATTTCGAACACCTTGTAATCTGTAGGGGAAGCTGGGGTGACTTGGCAGTTGGGGTGACACGGCAGTAGGGGTCTTGCACTTAATAGGCTTCATAAATCAAAAATCCGAAATATACATTTTGAAGTAACTCTAAAATAAAGATGCTGGAGCAAGATACCTGCGGATTATTTGTACTTGTACTTTTTTTAGGAGCAAAAAACTATTTTACTTGCAAAAATCGTAACTTTCGGAAATACGCAACTTTTGGGACATTTTTGTCTTGTGATAGATTTGACATAAACCATTATTAAAGATATTTTACTTAGGTCATGGTGCATGAACTCCTACAGCATAAAAACATTCAGATCGTATTAACATTGTAATTGAGCTGATTTTTTTACCTTACTGGGGTTGGGGTGACTTGGCAGTATCATGTTGGGGTGACATGGCAGTATTGGTATTGCAAATAATATGCTTCACAAATCGAAATCCCTATTACTTTTTAAAGTAGCTCAGAAATGATAATACTGTAGAGAAAGATTGCTTCGGACTTCCACTTTTTCAGAGCAAAAAATCAGGCCTATTGGCTTACTAAAAATGTAAAAATGTAACTTTCGAAAATACGTAATTCGATGAGCCACCGCGCCTTGTGACAGATTTCAGATAAATCTATGTTGAAGACATTATAATTAGGTCAGAATACATGACCCCTGATAGTGTAAAACATTCTAGCCGGAGCTGAGGATTTAACCGTAGGCCTACTTAGGTTAGGGTGACATGGCAGCATCATTTTTTGTGTCCTTAGTAGTTGATTGACTCTTGTAGTCTGTAACATATCACAACTGATGGTAGTGATGTGTTAGTGACTCACATTTTAATACAAGTTCACATCTTAACACCTAAGCTATGCATTGGAAAATGACTCAGAAACATCTAGGTACGTCAAACCAACCCTTATTTGTTGATTCGTTGCAACATGAATTATCGCAATTTACATGAATTGCCAAGATTGTGTTTTGCAACTAATTTGGCGGTGTTTGTAGCAGCAATGATAATGCAAGCCTAGATCAGTATAATACCAAAAGTTTGTTAATGTTTTATGATACTGCCAACTCACCCCAACCCTACTGCCAAGTCACCCCAATAGTGGGGTGACTTGGCAGTTTTAGAACTTTTTTGTAATTGAATTTTTCGAAGACAAGACAATAATTTACGACAAGACTATCTGAAGCAAAAATGTTCCTAATACTACTCTCCGGCAACCCGCACTAAAGGAATTCTGTAATATTTAGTCGTTTGGCCGGGATGGGCATTTGAAGAAAAGACTGCCAAGTCACCCCAGCCTCCCCTATATGTAGATTACAGATTTCAGCCCATTCATAGAGTTTACAAATGCCTTCGGTACTGTTTGTTGCATGTGTTTTCGGTGCTGCCATTCCTGGCGTCTTCGCTACCACTAAAACTGTCTAACGCCTTTTGTTTCGCTGAAAAATGATGCGTCTCTAGGAAGAGGCTATGTTTCCAGTGAGTCAGCAGCACTATATGCAACAGCTGACTTATGTTTTTATTTCAGATGAGCACTGCTACTAAACGGAGGCGACGTCGGCGAGCTCTGAATAAAATGCTCGACGAATATATGAATGTGGATTGTTCAATGATTATAACGACTGATGGTATGACCGTGAAAAATACGAATGACAATGGTTCTATGAATGACAACAATTCGCACATTGACAATGAATCGGCTTCAAATCATGAAATTCACAGCTTGTCTGATTTCACAGATGATGAGTTGGAAAGAAGAAATATTGAGTATGAGGACACGCCATCCGGTTCAACAGATGATGAAATTGGTGAATATCTTGAAGAAGATCAATTTTTAGAGGATTTCACTGAGTGTGCAAAGAATATCAATATTACTCATAATGATTTATCGAAGATCTTGCGAGTTATAAATAAGTACCATTCCAATTTCCCCCTTGACGCACGGACTTTACTTCACACATCGCAGAAACCTATATTGTTGCGCTCTGTTGAACCGGGTAAATACCATCACTTTGGCTTGTCTAAAGGCCTGCTTCATATTGTCGACACGCTGAGGATGAACAAATCCGAGGCATTATATTTGCAGTTTAATTTTGATGGTATGCCTTTACATAAAAGCTCCGCCGTTCATTTTTGGCCCATTCTGTGTTTGGTCCACAAATTTCCAAAGTCTGTTTTCATAGTTGGAGCATATTGTGGTGCAACGAAGCCTGACAGTTGTGTTGACTATCTATCACATTTCATTGAGGAACTGAAATGGGTGTTAGAAAATGGTGTGTCAGGATTTGATGTAAGACTACGTTGTTTCTGTTGTGATACTCCAGCACGACACTTCGTGTTGAACGTCAAGTCACATGGGGGCTATTATGGCTGTGACCGGTGTTGTCAGGTTGGAAAGACAGTTGAAAGGCGGCGTGTGTTTCCTGACATGGAATCAAGAAAACGGACGAATCTATCATTCCGTACTCGAGAACAGCCTGATCATCATAAGGGAGATTCACCCTTTGAACAATTAATTGACATTGATCTAGTGTTGGATTTTCCTCTAGACTACATGCACAATGTTTGCAAAGGGGTTACCTACAAACTGTTGGATGAGTTAAGAAGTGGCGATCGCCAACAATTATCTGCGAAGCTTTTGAGAGAAATGTCTGACTATCTGAAGGCACTAAGGAACGATATTCCCAGAGACTTCAATCGACGACCACGTAGTGTCAATCATTTGGGCACTTGGAAGGCCACCGAACTACGATTGTTTTTGTTATATTTAGCCCCAACAGTTCTACCTAAATTTTGTAGTCCTGGATTTTCTGATTGTTTTACTGTTTTGACAGTCATCATGCGAATTTACTGTTCTGATTCTGTGAGTACAGACTATCTGTTATATGCTAAAGATCTTGTTCACAGTTTTGGACATATTGTACATCTGCTCTTTGGGGAAAAGTTTATGATATATAACGTGCATTCCTTGTGTCACCTGTTTGATGATGTTGAGCGTCTGGGGCCATTGGATTCTTTCAGCTGCTTTCCGTTTGAGAATTTCCTTCGTTTTATCAAGCGTATTTTCGAGAACCGGCTCAATGTCTACAACAGATGACGGCGAACAGCGAAAAAGGAAAGTGCAGGAAACTGACAGATACGGATTCAATGAGCCTGAGGAACCGCGACGTAAGAAATGCGCTCTGAGACGCTCGAATGCAGGAGTAACCCACTTCTTACCTGGAAAATCAACAAATGATATGACTACTGGAACGTCAACAATCCACGAGCGTCCCTGCGATATTGACTTTCCCGAACCACCGTTCTCGCAGTTGGGTACATCCGTGTCTCAAGGTTCAGTGTCAGATGATGAATCCAAAGAAGCAGAATCAAATAATGAATCCGTCAAAGAAGTAGAATTACAGTTCACTACATCAACGCCGATTGCTACACGTGGAGATGCCAACACCAGCTCCAATGATAACACGAATCTGTCCAACATGGTCTCTGAAGCACTCGATTTCGATTTCAAATGCCATTGCGTACATGTGCAGCACTGGTCGAGAGAAGTCTTGCGAATTCTGTTGAGATTAGAACATCGCTCGGCTTGTATTTGTAGTACCATGCACGCCTCGATGGAATCGACTGAGGAAGAACCAGGAATTGATTTCCCAACAACTGCTGATGAAATTATTGAATTTTTCAACACTATCAACGAAAACAAAGACATTCGCGAAAAGGCAATCCAAACTGTTAGCAAGGAAGTGTGCAAAAGAAAAAATAAATCAATCAAAAGAATAATCCTGCGCATTTCGTCGCCGGCAGCTTGGAAAATGTTTTCAAAGAAAGGTCAGCGGGGAAAGAAGTCGGCCATGGACCTGCAATTGCCGAGATTCATCGCCGATGTTTTGCGACACAATAAAGTAAGTCTGAATCAGAACTAGTTCCTATTTACACTACCTGGTATCGAGTTATTTAAAGATATTGTGTTTTACTAACCTGGATGGCTAATATTTTCTGAAAGATTGATACGGATGAGTGCATATTGTGTTAAGTTTCCTATGTAATGAAAGAAATTTCTGTGCATTATCAGTCATTCCGTACGGTATTATGCAAAGAAATCGAAAAAGGTTAACGCTTGAAAATGGAAGTAGCAAATCATGCTAGCTCTTTGACTAACTGAAATGTTAGTTTGCATTCGTATTTCGTATGTAAACCTAGAATATGACAGAGATCATTTCCTTTCAGATGCATAACATTGAGAACCAGGAGTCCGTGGATTTCATTTGTCGTTCCATGGGGGAAGTGCTCAAACGCATGCCACAAATGGAGAAGAGGAAGACTTCAACAAACATTCTCAATATGGGAACTTCTAGAGATATCCCTTGCGCTGTCGAAGACGACGATGATGAATAGTTTGTGTTTTCCCGGTAAGCAGAACGTTTCCAAAACAGTGAGCAGAACTAGTGCACTATCTGAAACTCAATTTCTAATATATGAATATTTCATAGATTTTTTTGTTGTCTCGATATTTTCTGAGATGTTTTTGAATTTCACTGAGGAATTTCCTTTGCATTTTAATTCATTTTCTCTTAGAATAATTGTCCATCTGATATCCTCTCTTGGAATGAGTGTCCAATCTACTAGTCATTTCACTTAGTATTTAGTTCACTTGTTCGCACGCACTACCTCACCTGCCAAAAGTTTTGCCTCACACATGTTTCACTGTTCGTTTACATCTCCTAAAAGCTGGTGATTTACAGGTTGCAATGGCCAACATTGCTAGTATTTTCACGATAATGCTAACAAATTCAACAGAGCATCATTGTTTTTGTGCCTAGTGTAATCAAATTCACCTTTGCCGACAATTGGCGAACTTAATTGCACTAAGCATGAAAACGATTTCTGCTCATGTATCATTTGAAATCAAATGTACATTATTATTATGTCGTCAGTGACGATGACCAACGTAAATCCCTTTCCTGATTTCTTTGCTGAAAAGAATACATTGGCGCTATAGAAGTTGCATCAAAATGCAATCATTACCAGCGCAGCTCTTCAAACTTTCTTATTGTATTTGAAGATGAATCATTTTTTTAGCCAAATTTTGTTGCTCATATTCATTTGATATGTGTATCACCAAATTTAAGGAGTTGTGAACAATCTGTCAAATATGTTTATGTCAAGATATGACAGGCAGTGTATTTCGGTACAATTGATGCCAGCATACATGTCCATTAGAGACATGTTCATTGTATCATTTAAGATATCAAATGTACATTATTATTATTATTTTGTCAGTGACGATGACCAACGTAAATCCCTTTCCTGATTTCTTTGCTGAATAGAATACATTGGCGCTATAGAAGTTGCATCAAAATGCCATCATCACCAGTGCAGCTCTTCGAACTTATTGTATTTGAAGATGGATCATTTTTCTGGCCGAATTCTGTTACTCATATTCGATTTTATGTGTGTCAGTTTTTCCTACCTATTGTACTAATTTTGCATCCGATTTGGTTGCTGATATGAATTATACATTTTACATGCACTTGCACTGTTTTGTGTCTCTGGAACCAAGGGGATATACAAGTGCGTGAGTGAGTCATTAAGGACGTCTACGGGCACACAGAAACTGGACTAGTTGTCGTCTCTTCTAATGGAACAAAAATCGACTAATTGTCGTCTTTTTCAATGGGAAAAAAAGCGACTACGACCAGACATATTAAACCTCAAATTAGCCGACTTTTTTAGACGCAAATCGACACGTTATTTTCTCGACTAAATTTGGGAATTTTGTTTGAGGGGATGTATGCATGAACCCTAAATGCAGGGTTTAAAATAATTTATGCATTTGTACAGTACATGAAGATCGGTTTAGAACAGTAAAAAGTACAGTATATCGCATAATATGCAGTTGGATCGATTCGCGGTATCAGGCTATAAAGGTAAAATTTGCAAATAATGGTGGGCAATTTGACATCCTTTCGAGTATTTTACCCAGTGAGCATATTTCTAGCATTTTTTACGAATATTTTGTTCTTACTAACGTTTCTGATATATTTCGGTAATGTATTCCACTCTGTGGCATCGGAAAAGTCAAAATTTTTTTGACCTAGGCAAGTTCTGTAATATTGTATAGGAAAATTGATAGCATTTCTTTCCTTGCATGTTCCATCAAATTTATATTTACAAATACTTTTCAAAGATAAGGGCAGCCTATCATGTTCATATTTGAGCTTGACATATGTTGAGAACCTCATAACGATACATGCGATTAACTCCTAGAAAACTCTCAAAAGCACTTAAATGAAAATTTAGGCGATGGTTCTATGTGATGGCGAGTTCTATTCGAGAAAATGCGGTAGTCAAGCGAAAAAAGTTAACATAGCATGTTCATGAATAGAAATACATAAACATATTTAAATGCGCATAATATCATTGTATCTCTTGGTTTTCTGTAAATATCAACATGGTTTGTACATGTATTATTTTCATTTTTGAGTGAATAATAATGAATATGCATGCAGGTGGAGGTAATTACGTTATTAAAATGTAATGAAGGGGGCCCAAGTTGGAATTTACGATAGGTTCCTTTAGAACCTCATGCTAGAATTAAAGCATTAATTAGGTTACAAGTAACATTTACATTAAGTCTCAAAATTCTAAAATACTTTCTGCACTTTTTACAGGGGAAAAAGAAGAAATGGAAAAGAAGAGAGGAACATTGGAGGGGAAGCTAGATGACAACGACGACACTATTAGGAGCTTCGGCTTCCTCGATTCCTCAGGGGAACAACTATCCGAACCAGAAATAGATGCACAGTCTCTTGGAACAGATGAGGAGCCACTAAGAAATTCTGATACAGAGGTATGTCTTAGTCATAGAAAAAAAATAATTAGACTATGGTGAAGGGACATCAATTCATTTTCAGCGAAATTAAATCTGCTCCTGATGCCTACTCTTTAAGAATAAAAGTTGAGAATCTTTTATGCCGGCATATTCTTGAACTGTGGAAAATCTAGGTTTATTTGTTTGCGATAGAGTAACTAGGAACATACTACAATTCCGTACACATTACTTTAAAGTGTGGATGTCTGTTTGAGACTATGAACACATTAATTTTCAATTATATGTACAAGTGATGCGCTACAATTAATTGTTTCTTGTTATACTGTTATATTGTGATGTTACTTAAAACTTGATAAATGTTAAATGCACACTCCTGCTGGCGTATTTTGCAGGCATTATGTACTAACAATCAAATTCTTCTTGAAATAAGGGAAATGAAGACCTTTTTGGAGGACATGAATAAGCGGATGGCTTCATTGGAGAAAGAAAATAAGAGAGTAAGTAGTTAGTGTGAGCTGTATAACTAATGTAATTTAGTCACATTGAGTTACAGTATGCACATGTGCATGTAATTTCTCAAAACACCAGTTTTTATATACTTTTATTACGTACGATAGAAATAATTAAATACATTACTTTCTCTCGATGGTTGACTTAAATTAATCACGGACAATTGATCTTATCTTACAGAACCGAAATGAAGCATCAAGACACTTGGTTCAAGTTGAAGACGAGACATCAAGTTCTTCAGCGGAGCCCGTCGTAAGTTAAAAGGCCGTACTGAATGAAAATAGCCTCTTTGTTCATAACTGCAGACTTCGCTCATCATTTAAAACTTGAAAGTTCATCATGCAATATTTCATCTTTCAGATTTTTAATGGAAAGGATTTGATGTCCATCAGGGCGAGTGGCCCAGCATATTCGCCCTCCGAATTGCGTAGAAATGTTCAGGGAGGATGAGCTAATAACCAAGATATTATCTCCTCAAAGAAAGAGCCATGATGGGAGGCAGCCATTTGAGGACGATAACAGACTGGAAATTATGAAAAGTACGGGATTTATCTTTCTAAACGCGGTAACGTGCCATCCATGTGGAATTTCCCATGTGTTTGTTCACGTGTTTCTATTGTGTGATAATTCGTATTTGTATGTCCCATTCATATTATTTAAGGAACAATCGGGATCGTCTCTCTAAAAGATGCCGATCAAGGTATATAATGTGCAATTCATATAAACACAGATTTCGATAAAAAATCATTAGGACCATTTATTCCATTTAGGGCACTAGATCTCTTGTCAATCGATGAGACACTGTGCATCAATGTTTACGCAATAGAAATCAGGGAACGGTGATAATGAATATGTCGCTTATCTCTGTATCGTGGAGGCGAAGAATAGAATCTCGTCAGAGGATTTTGAGATTTCCTGTCGAATGTGGATATTTCACCGAAATTCGTGCATGCATCCTCAGGACAAAGGGAAGATAGCCGGAATACTGACTGAATCCTCGTAAAACCTGCGCGTATTTTATCTAATAAGAGGAAATTTGCTTCAGTGAAAAGACTGCGGTCATAATATCCTTTCCAGGATGATGTCATCTATGTTAATGTATGTTATTTCACATACATATATACTCACTGGTTGAATGAAGTGAACATTCACCGAAAGAATCAATTCTAACTCTGAGTATCACCCAAGATTATAGAAACAATTATATATCATAGAACGATTTTGGTGTGGCCATGCTCAAGGTTTGATTAGAACATGATTAATATTATCATCGGACATATGTACTATGAGACCATGGGAACTTAAATTAATTACAGAGATATCTCACTTGTATGCATGTATAGTACGTGATATCACAATATAGATACAACAATAAATTAGTCTTCTCATTGCCTCCTAACGTTAGATCAAATTGTCTCCAATTCAGTGTTTTTCATTCCATCAAAAACAATCCCATGCATGCGTATGGAAGAAAAAATTCGTACCAAGTAGTCTTGGCAAATCTGAAAATGACGATGCGATCAATACTTACATCATCTTTCCAGCGTTTGTTAATAAGCACTTAGTTCAACAATTTAAGAATGAAAATTTTCTTCACAATCAAAGCAAAGTCACTCGACGATTCGTTGTAAATCTCACACTGTTCATCTATCCTATGGTACGCATGGTACAACATTTTTTCACCTATAAATTATTTCCTGATTATCTTTTCAGAGGCCATAACTTAAAGATTTCGCAATGGAACCACCTGGGAAGAGGCAAAGTTTGCCGTAAATCAACGAGGCTTGGATGTGAGGAGAAAAGAAACACCAGAGAGACGATCTTGATTAGTCACATATTCTGACATACCTGTCAAATACATGTTTTCAATACATGCATCTATGTGTTACCTGTCATTCCTTTTGATTTTATAGCCAAGCAGATGCGTTAAACCAAACTAATGCATAACTGGTGCATTCACAGCTTTATCTCTGTATGTATACATTTGGCCAGTTCATTTTTTTGTATTATGGAAGATATCAATAATCTTTCGTCTACAAGAGCAGCAAGAAGGATTTCTAAATTTACGATACATGCATAAAGGCATGCTTGCTTATTGCTGAGTCATTTTTGAAATTCTTCATGTTGCTGTTGTAGACGAAACATTGATATTTTCCATGATACAGGGCAATCAACAGACCAATCTTCCAAGATAGCAAACTAATCTTCTAAGATAACAGACTTCTTCCAAGATAACAGACTAATCTTCCAAGATAACAGACCTATCTTCCAAGTTTCTTCTAAGATTCCTATTAAGTCTTGCAAAGACTTGGCAGTAAATCTTAAAAGAAACTTAGAAGATTTGTAAGTTTCGATTCACTGGGTGTCACATCCAGCCGAGACATGGGTAAATTCATGCCTCGATGATTTTGACACTAAACGCTTAAAGAAGCTACATGTAATTAATTCTATGCCTACATTTTCATTCAACAATTTCATTGTTAAATACGGTATCATAAAAATGCCGATTACTGCTGTGTTTACGTTCAAAGTATTACAAATTTTTCTCAATTGTGTATGGAAGGATTTGCAGGATTACGAAGGATTAGGCTACAAACACACTCAGCGTTTGAGCGGTTTGACGAATAATTTGACAGATTTGATAATGAAAATGTAGCAGAAATATCGATTCCTTAAGTTTGTAGGCCTATAAACTGCTCTTTTTATTAAGAAGGCAAAATGACTTTTAAATCGAAGGGATGCATTTTCCTAGGGAGAATTTTCCTTGCCCAAATTTTGCACTGCGATTACTGACAAGATTTGTGCGGCTGAGGCCATATCTGTGTAATTGATACCTTTGCGAGTAAAAATAAATTGCGTGGAAATCAGCGCTGTCAAGTCACGAGTTTCGACTATTCTATGACCAAGCTTTCAACTCCATATTCGTGATGAGAGAATCAATGATGTTGTGCTTTATCTGGTAGACAATAAATTTGATGTCCACCACTTACCGTGCGCGACCAAAAGACGTTGGTACAAAGGCGCATAAGACGTTGACATGAGACGTTGCTATAGCTCTATCGGGAAGGGGTTGACGCGGAGTTACTGTTAGGTCCTAGGTTTCCGTCAATTTAAAAGCAGGAATGCAACCGTTTGAAACACACAAGAATTTGAAAGTTTGGTTTTAGCTAATCCCATATTCATAGCTAAGAAATGCTATCTGATGATGAGCAAGCTCTTGTCAACATGATAATTGTTGAAACGACAAACATCGCAAATATTCATCATATGTCAGTGCAGACAGATACATGTATGTTGATGCTATGAGATCTGTGTGGTGCGGAGCTGCTACCGGCACTACAGTCTCATTGTCGGAAGATACAAACTGAGAGCATCGAAGTTGGTCAATGAGTTGCAGCTATCTTCAATGACATCAAATGGTAGGCCTATCCGGGGAAGCCAAAACCGATAAATTTATTGTAAACTTCATGAAAGTTTCTTTTACCAACCGGTGAGTTTACCTGTAGGACACAGGTTGCCTACAAACTCTTACAACAAATTAATCAAAACAGTTTAATCTTTTGGATCTGGCCTGAGAAGAACGATGCGCTATTCTGTGCAAAGGTACAGCCCCAGATCAACTACATGATTCCTCAAAGAGAAAACCATGCGTTTGCATGCTCACTGCTCAGCAAGACATTGTGCTGGTAGTCTGGAAAAAATTAGCAGACTGTAGATGCAGTTTTCAGAAAGGCTATTCCACAACGCAATTCTGATATTTTACTTTTATTTCCAACTTGTAATTCCACCATTATTCAAATATTTCATTAAAGAAAGCAATACTTTAAGCACACATGCATAGGAAATTGCAATCTGAGGTATTTTCCAAACTGGAAAATTTATTTGTTAATACAATTCGCAGGAGTTTCTGATTGCATAAGTGATTAAAAATTTAAAAAGATTTGTGGTAACTCCACGACTATACTCAATATGTCAATTATATCGGCCTCATCAAAAAAATATATATATCTGCTGCTATCAATTCTACCTTCGTGATATTAGTAGCCTATAAAGCTGACATGTGAATACTTTGTCATGTTTAGATTGTTAAAAATAATCGACCAAAACAGGTGGAATATCAAAAATGTTATTCCACGATGCTAAGAATTGCTCTATTACAGCGTGATTCTATTCGAAACAACTTCTACTTTGTCAATTTGAGCCTCCTGATCACGAATCTGGGCTAGGATTCCACAAATTCGCAGTCACTTTTGGTAAATTCAAGCCCCCTAGTCAAACGTTAGTTTCTTTGTTGGGTTAGGTCCACTTTATCCCTAATGCCACCGTAAATTGTCACGTGGACCAAACCTAGTACTTAACTAACGTTTGACCAGAGATGGCTCCGCTGTCTTCATTCTTCACACAAGTTCCACATTCATTAATCATCTAATTTTCAAGATCAGCAAGTGATTATTGATAGTAAAAGGAGTGATGGGCATATGTGCCGCATATCTGATTATGTGCATATGAGCATACTGCAAATTTGGCCACATTTATGATTAAATAGTTACAAAGCGCTAAAAGCATTCGGTCATCAATTCTTCAAAATTGCATGCTGGTCCATCAATTTTCGAACTGAAGAAGGAAAATCTGCTTAATTTGGTTTGGTTAATTGATTCCCTTACGATGAAGTACACGTAATTCAATGAAAAATCATCTAACTTCAGTAGTCACTAGCAAATATAATCATAAAAGTTGCATTTTTACACATTGCACTATACAAATCTTGCTTTGATAGGAATTTTACACAGCTCTTAAAGACAAGTACAAAGTATCAGTTACAAAGTATTTTTAACGACAATTGAGGTGACTGAATAAGTCGACAAAACAAATGTCATCAAATCTAAGAAAATGTTTCATAAAAGCAGTTGCTGTACAATTTCACCAATCATTCGGAACTTCAAATTTATCCGATGAAGTGTCGCCATCTTTCGCAACCACCTTCCATCTGAAAGGAAAAAGCAAAAATATTTTCAAATAGAATCAACTATCAATATTAATATGTCAATAAAAAATCTAAAATAGGGAATACAGTGATGAATATTCCGTAGTTTCAAAGCAGATTTGCTATGCATTTTGCTTTGAATTTTTGAAGTTATGCTCATATTTCCATTTCAGCTGACGATTGGAATCATCACTGCAGTGTGATAGTTCTGATGATCTAATAGAATGAAACAGAACATAAACAGCTAATTTCTAAAAAAAAGCAACTTTAAGTAGAAGATAATCGATCTTATTTGAAACAACATAGAATATAGGCCTATTCGGTCTTTTAACCTCATTCGCAAGCAATGAGATGGTTGATGACTAGCAATCAATTATTATTATACATTCATTTTCAAATGTGGCTGTGTGTGATTCTGCGCATAGAGTAATTAGAGCGTTTAATCAAGTTTTACATCAAGAGATTTAGTTATTTGTGGAAAGTACGTTCCTGCAGTCTAAAAAATATTTGATCACTTTTTAAGAAGCTAAATTTTTACTAACCGACGTGAACCCACCATATAAGTATTATGAAACTTACTAGATATCAAAAGGAATTAAAACTTGCTAACAGGTATCTTAATTAAGCGGAAATTAAGCTGAAGATCAAGGAAATTTCATGAAACGCATTATAATGCAAGTCTTTGTGGAAAAGTTGACATATTATTGTACTTCTTGGCCGAGATTTTTAGTTCAATTTTCAGCGGTATGATTCCATGATTCACTTGATTCATGCTTCATTTCTTGAATCTGAATAATAATCAGAGTAGTAATGCGGGCCAGGGATTTTCATCAAATTTACGCCCACTATTAATAGTTGAAATTTGACACTATACTATGTTCTTCATTGAGAATGATGTTTCTCTAATAACAGTTAATCAAGTCGTGTGATAACGAGAAAAAAATGATTGGGAAACGCAGTAAAAAATTGCAAAATGTCAAGTTGACAAATTCCTTCAGTAATACAAAAGTACAGTAGATTCAAAAAAAGAAAGCAACAAGTTGTTGATAGCGATCAAGAATCTCGATGCACCTGAAACAGGGATCATGAATTGATTGGACACTTTTAAAGTGTTAAATAAATCCTCGAGCAAAGAATCTTTCTTTTCAAGGACGATTCTGATACAGAATATTGCACTATTGGACTATCGGCTATTTTTTGCCTTAAGTTCAATCGTAATCGAAATTCTATGCGCAGAACCACGCGATTACGTTTTATACAAATTGGTGTGATATTCACAATGAAAAAGTAATCGAAACTAAATATCAGCAATTATTCATACATGTTTTTTCTTTGTTGACTATATACTGAAATGAAACATCTTCAATTTAACAATAGACATAGATACATGTACGTGAGAAGATGGCTGATGTGAGACGATGAGTTTGTTACAAAGAGCAACGCTTGTTTTCAGTATGTGACTGATGTTCATAAACAAGATTCGATTACATTAGCTATCCAATGAAACTAAACACTAGTTCTGCAGTCATACATTGATTCGCTGCATCTTCAAAGGTTTCTTGAAATCGTCATAAATAAAATGTATGCGCAAAGTGTGAAAATATCTTCGACGATTCCACGGGCAGGCTCCGCTATGACAACCATTTTACCGATACTTCAGACAAAAGTAAAAGTGTAGTCGAACAAACAGTAAGCATTGATCGCACAAGATAAAGTAATATTTTCCGAAATACGTAACTTTTAATCTTTGTAAAAAAAAATTGCGCCTCTTATTGCTAATCACCAACTTCTGGGGAACTAGTCCAGGAGCTAACGTGAAGTTGTGAAGGGAACAAGATCATACCTGAAATTTCACATGGCATTGTATACATCTCTTGACAACACTGCACGTCTGCGGATCAGATCGCCTGTCTGTCATAAACAGATTCGATACAAAACCCAATAGAGAAACGCGACATTTTGATTGTAAATCCGATTCCTAAGAATTGTTTACTGTACTAAAGTTGAAGATGTACGGAAATGGCGTGGGCACATTATTTGGAAATCTCTGCAGGGTTGTGGTTGCCGTTCAAGGGACGCAGAAAGAAACTTGAGAGGGGGCGACAAAGTATGCCAAGCATCTACAGGTCCAGTTCTCTCGTGTGAGTGGTCATTTTTATTCAGAGCTAGTGATTTTTACTCACACCTGGTCCTGCCCCACCCAAGGCACGAAGCCATGCTAGGAAGATAGGGTTGAGACATCCTTCACATACTGGCAGCTCTCACCAAGTTAGGGTCACCTCTAGTGAGAGCGGTAGTACCTCCTCTGGATGACAGACTCGAATCCTGGACGTTCTGCACTTTCGCACAGAAGCGCGTGGCCCCTCACCAACTGAGCTATCCCACCACCAAGTAATAGCTCTAGCATAACACATCATTAGCATAATACCACAGGTAACAACTCTCACATTTGCAATGACTTCTTAACATTTTCATAGAAACAGGGATGTGATACTTCCCTCTATTGAAAGAGTTCCTCCAGCGTTCCTATTCTTTCAACTTCCCACTATTCCTGAAAATCATCTTCAAATAGCAAAAACTTGTTTAAGGGAGGAGATCTTCCATTTTCTCAAAAATGCCTTCATGAAGATTAAAGGCGTCCTCCTGGGGCCTGAAGGCGCCCTCATGAAGGTATTTCACTGGAGATTTTAATTGTTCTTAAATGAAACGATCTAAACCCATACTGTGCATTCAAAAATAGAGCAGTGGTTTGATTTGACTGCGACATTCATTGACTTGCTCTACAGATACACATGTAGAGATAATGATTACTAAAAACCATAGAGGATGCAAAAGATATGGCCACTTGCGAACTTGAAATCAAAAAATTCGTGATCTACACATCGCGATGAAATTCCGTCCATTTCATAGGAATTTGACATACTTTGGCATTCAATTCCGCCAATTCCGTTCCGGACAAGATGTCTAGATTGCTCTTGTGCTTCGTTCATTTTTGTTCACTTGTAATTCGAAAGTCCACTCATATGAGAGCATGACATGTAGATGCGTTCGAATATACAAATCATATTAAAGAAATACCTCTTCAGTTTTCATCTGTAGTTATCTTTAATCAGCTCAATGGAATCGGGTCTGTAACCAAAATGTTGTAATTTCTCTATTGAAAATACACGGATTTTCTATCGAAGTTGCTTCTGTAGTAGTTAGGTGTTTGATGCCACGTGCAACTTCACAACTTCGTGCTAGCTCCTGGATTATGCTGAGAAATAAGTCATTATTAGTATTAAATTGCCTATATAATGTATGAAATACATAAAAATCAATTTACAAAGTACAAAAACAATGAAAATATAAGTCCTGTACAAAATGTGTGTAAAAGGAAGTCAAAAAGCATCATTCTTGTTTTAGCGCTAGCCATATTGGCGTTTTTCAAATTGCCAAAAACAATTTGGTGGCCCTGTTTCAACCAAAGTTTCCTGAAGGCACATTTCATGAAAAATCACAATTGCTGATGATTTGCATATTACTTGCAGCATGGGTACATATTCCTCGGGAGCAACCTTTCAATATCTGCATTACATTCCGATGTTGGCAAATGACAAGATTTGCAACAATTTTTGACCAACTATGTGAGCGCAGTTCTAAAGACAAGCTAAGACAAAGGTTCAACAAGTTATCACTCCACGAAACACGTCATTATACAAATTATGTCAAAGTCAACAAAAACCGATTTCATAAACGCACCTCTTCTAAAAATTCTTTTCTTGAACAAATTCATTCTCGAACACAACATTTTTAACAGAAATGCTTTGATTTTGCTATTGATGATGCCCGGGTTTCTGGAGGAATCCATACCTTCGATCATAATGTCCATTTACGTTTTTGATGTATTTTCAGGTTGATGATTTAGATGCCGAACATTTATTCTTCATTGAATATATGTACTTCAGAAATCATAGATCGCAAATAAGTGCAAAATATGAAATTTACGCCGGGACGCACATTTACGCACTGGCCGGGACACTGACATGTTCCTAGATACATACGCTATCAATTTCTTGATTTTATATCGTTACCTGATGATGTCTGTTGATATACGGGGAAATTGTGATATGTCATCTGGTCTAAAATTGAATTTTAATGAATTCGAAGGTTCTTGACCATACCCGATATTTGATATGTTCAATTTGTAATGAATCATTATTGTCTTGCAAGCATAATTAAAGGCAACGAGACTCAGTCGAGTAAGTTTAGCAAGATTAGTACACCCAGCACACACCAAAATCAGCAACCTCCCCTCAAGATGAGATGAGGTCAGACCCGCCTCGAGATTAAAAAAGAAAAGATCCCCTCCCACGTGGAAAGAGCTCCCTCTACATCAGATAAGACCCCTCCCCCCTCGAGATGGCCATAAGATAAGGAGTTTATCTCGATTTCGGACCACGTCCACTCATCACACCAAGGCGTTGGGCGGCTCATTCGAAAGCTCCCTTCGAGCGCATTGCGATGTCACCAAAAGTGAGACGCTTCGAAAAAATTGGTTGGACTTGATGGATATCTGTCGACCTATTCGCGCCCTGCTTCGTACATGGCAAAGTTACTGTTTCCTCCCAATATCGACAGGTTTTCTCTTACTATGCAAGGGCTGTTGAGCAGTATATAGAGGACAGTTATTGCATATTACTACACTTACTGATTTTCGAAAAATTCTGAGACCGAAGGCTGAAATAATACAACACTTTAGAACTGGGTATTTATTTACAGCTTTCTCGCATTTCAATGGATGCAACCCGATTTTTAGCCGAGAAGTCTCGTGGACTGTGGAATCTATGTACAACTGTGTATTGTTATTCTTATCCACAGTTCACTCTTCATTCTTGTCTGCAAGTTTGTGTATTTAATTGTTCCTTTGTTGCAATGCTGTGCATTCAATATTGACGTTTCACTCCTTAGTTTGATGTCTCTAATCCGTCCATTGGCTTCAGCGAATACTATTCTAATATTATTTCATGACTTGTCCATTCTGGTCCGGGCACAACTGCTCGTTATTTCATGGATCCCTGACCTGCTGTATGAGTTCTGGGGCCTACATGTATTTCAATTTAAGGTCCGTAATCGTGCTACCTTAAGGCTAGGTAAAGGGTCCGCCAAAAGTCGTATAGGGATTTCATGTCGATTGTGTTGATTGTTATTGACAAATTGAGAACTAATGCGTCTTCCTATGCATTTACCATACCCGTAAGTTTTCCCAGGTGCACAGAATTATAAAGCTGATTACAATTTTGGATGACCTTTGACGTTTGAAGACATCAAATATATCATTTCTTAGAAAATTCAGAGGTCATGATGGAAATTATGCTTTTTCATTGTTCACCATGCAACACACATAGCAACTCAACATAGCACACACAGCAATTTCAAATCATCTGTAAATGAGACATAATTCGAAAGTTAAGTAGTACCAGTTTCAAATCATTTTGATTTTCGATAGGCTTCCTTTGTCAATGATTGATAATGAATAAGAGGACAAACCAACAGCACTCTCAAAACGTTGAACTACTTTTTGGTAACAACCGGTCGATCGCTGCAGCTCAGTGAGCTCCTGTAATTCTTACTTACCAAATGTCATGTCCCTTAAAGGTGGTTCCTTAAAGTGGTTCAATCTTAAGGGCACATCCCGACGGTACCCAACAAAACAATAAAAAAATTCAATATCTCTGGCTGTCGCAAGGTGGAATAGATATCTTACCTGACAGAATAATTCTATATCATGAAAAGTGCGAAAAATCTTAAGGGACCCTAAGGTAGCATCTTAGCTTGTTTCAATCTTAGGTTAGGTGGCATAACTTAAGGTGAAGGAAAAGGAATTACTGATCATTGTAAAGTTCATGTTTTGAGCATTCAGTGATCATCGAACGCTACATGATGCTAAGCAGATTTTTGAAATGCTTAAATTGAATGTAAAGTGTGTCTTTACAAGATATTAGGGTAGATTTCATATGGTATCAGAAAAAAATGCGGCAATTAAGAATTTATAGACCGTTCCATCAATAATTGCACGAAAAGTAAATACATTTTCAGATGGAATTCTCGTGTTGAAGTTGTGGTTCAATTTCGATGAATTTTATACCATATAAAATTTGTGTTCCACTGATAAGTTTGACATATATTTCAATTTCTCAGAAGGTTAGTTATGGTCAGTCCAGAACACAAACAATATTTGAAGGTTTTCTTTGACGCAGGATTTAACAAATTTTAAAATGAAAATTGACTAACCTAGTAATTTAACCATCAGTTTTCTCATGATGCACAGATTTTACAATTGAGTTGAAAGCAAAAAAAGACACAGCACAAATGAGATTCACCGGAAAATTGTTGCTCAAGAAAATTAAAAATTTTCAAGATATTCTCACAAATTTGATACAGCTCAATATTTTAGTAAAATAATGCATGTGTATTACACTTAACATAAGGTAATTACATTCCCTTGCCATCTTATTAACTGAGCACAGTAGCAGTGGGATAACGGATCAGTGCTTATAATCTCGGGCATTTACTAAATCACTCACTAGGTGATTCACCACTAAAACCGGGCTACAATCCATCGGTCACCGAATTCATCATTCCAGAGCTTTGTAATACACAACACAATTTACTATATCAACAAGAAGTTAATTCGACATGTCTATTCTCAACAGAGTTAGACTTGACTGGATGACCCCATATTAGCCTTATTATGACAAGGATATTTTGTCAAAATTCGTTTGTATTTTTCATGTTCTAAGAAGCATTATTACATAATTATGAATGAGAATCTTCCCTATAAAGATATTTTCATGTACGGTTATGCAAAGACCCGCTACTTATTTTAGTACAGGTGTATACGGCGCTTGAAGTTGTCCTATATTCCGCTTCATGGCTTTTACATGTGAGATTTCATAAACATTGATAGCATAGTTCTCTTAAAATGTATATTTAGCTAAAGTTTATTCTCTCTTGCAAATGTGGTCAATAGACTACCTGCCATTGAGAAGTTAATGTATCACAATTCGCAAGCATGAAGAAAATCCAAAGTTCACGAAATTTACGATTCTGAATGCGAAATACATGTATGATGAAATATTTCGCGAAAAAAACTTTGGTCTAGACTGACATCATGCATAGAATGATTCATACCCGCCATGATTTTATCGCTTGTTAAACGACACAATACAAACTGCCACTCACTCTTCGTAATACTTATGAGTACACAGTGTTAGTTGGCCGGGTGCTAAGTCAGCACTTATTAATTCATGAACGATTTGGATGCCTAAACACTAACAGTGAAATCAAAGATAGTGCATCAAAATGGGATTCAAAATGATCCGCTCCGCACATTACACTACAGCAATTGAATGCATTTAAAATGTAATCAGGAATATGTATTGAGGATATCACCCATCTTGAGAACAAGAACCGCTTTTATATCTCTTTTCGTTTCCAATAATCATTCTGCAGTAAATGAAATGTCATTCGTCTCCAGGTCCATTCATGAATTATAAGGCTTACCTTTTATGGTGTAGAATCATTGCGTTAGGTAAGACATCCATTCCACCTCGTGAAAACCAGAGGCAGTGAATTGTTTGAATTTCTGCTAGGCATTTAAAGATCCTGATCCACATTAAGGGAGCATGACATTAGGTACCTAACCTGAAGGTATAGTCCGGGAGCTAGCGTGAAGTTGTGCAGGGAACGAGGTAGTACATAAAACTTTCACATAGCGTAGTACACCTCTAACCTACTGCAAAACTTCGCGTCTGCCGGATCAGATCATTTGCTTTTCAGAAATAGAGAGGATAACACAATCCTATGTATTTCCAGTGGTAAAATTGTGACATTTAAGGTGTTGACTCCATTTTTTCGAATTTTTGCTCATAAAAGTTACACAAATTGGTATTTTGCTGAACTAGTTATTATAGAAATCATCTACAGATCATGATCTTTCAAATGAGTTATCATTCAGTGACAGAGGATGAAGTAAAGTGTACAAACAGACACTTTTCGTTAAAGTATATCAACAATTTTCCTGAAATTTCTATGTTAAAATTTGCAGTTACACCAACGAAAAGTGTCTGTTTGTACACTTTACTTCATCCTCTGTCACTGAATGATAACTCATTTGAAAGATCATGATCTGTAGATGATTTCTATAATAACCAGTTCAGCAAAATACCAATTTGTGTAACTTTTATGAGCAAAAATTCGAAAAAATGGAGTCAACACCTTAAATGTCACAATTTTACCACTGGAAATACATAGGATTGTGTTATCCTCTCTATTTCTGAAAAGCAAATGATCTGATCCGGCAGACGCGAAGTTTTGCAGTAGGTTAGAGGTGGACTATGCTATGTGAAAGTTTTATGTACTACCTCGTTCCCTGCACAACTTCACGCTGGCTCCCGGACTAGTAGGAAGCTGGGAACCTTTGATTGAAATAGCCCCCTGGAGAATACTTCAATTGCTGCAAAATGAGTATTGGAATCGAAAATGTGCGATTACAACGACAACAGCCACGAGCATATACGAATTACGCATATAGGTCTGTCTTGGTGCTGTGTCATCATCTTACGAGTAGGTATCTTAGGGAACCTGGCTTTACCTTAAGGTGCCTAGCCTTAACTTTCAAATGCACTAACGTCATATCTAAGAATCTTAAGGCAAAGTGACGTAAACTGAAATATGCCCCTGTTCAATATAGCAACTTGCTACTCTCGGTCAACCTCGTTCTAGTAAATGCGCAATTTCATATGGAGCTATAGTTGAAGACTCTTCATGAGAGAAATGAGGACATTTTTGAGTAATTCTGACTTAACTTTGAAAATTCGCACTCGAGAAAACACTTCACAACAATTACGGCATCTGATGGAAGATCGCCAAAACCATCTAAAAACATGATCAAGTCCAGCTGCACCGAAACACTGACCGCTGCTAACTTTGACCAAATAAGGACGATAGAGAGCATCTCATAGTTGTAAGTTATCCTTAGCCCTTTCTTATCCGACGAACCATGACTTCAACTGCAGTTGTGCTGTAGTTCAACTTTCGCTAGTGATCAATTTCTTTTTGTGTTCCTTTTAATTAAATTTGATATTCAAAATACTGGCATACTCGTTCGTAGGCCTTCAAGAAGATTTTCAAGTAAATCTTTGTCACAGGGTCAGATGGACCCTGGTTATGGAAGAACTTTATAAAATACCTTATGCACCAGAGGGGGGATAAGGTGTCAGAATCCGAAACTTATCTTCATGCACGAATGATTACAATGTTTCCAAAATAATATTAGTATATTTTTATAACATAATTTTAAAACATCAAAGTTATATTAAGCATATACGCAAGTTGCGTCACAATATGCATCAAAGTTATATTACAGGAACACTAATAAAACACTTCAAAGATAGATAGATATATCCGTAATGAAATAAACTAAGTATGGAAAATTGTGCTCTACTTGCTTAGCCTGGTGAAATTGAAGTGAAAACTTAAAGTATTGTCTATAGACTCACGTCGTGCCGTTGTCAACCTTTTTGCGTTTTGCTGACGGTTCTTCATTACACCCATCTTGACGTGTGTTTATCTGATCGTCGCGCTGTGATTGTGCAATGCAGTTGGTGAAAGAGGAGACTCGAAATTTTGAGTCGGGACTTGTTAACTTCATTACTAGAATGGAAATTATGCAAAATTTTATGATACCGTCACTTCAGTCATGAGGTGCTACATATATTCTTAAAAAGCAAAATAAAACAATAAAATGCAATGCGTTATTAAAAGATAGGAAGATATCTTTCTATCTCAATAAGGGCAGATCAGCGAAATGTATTTTGACACAATTAATTAATTTTTGTGCGTTGAAAGACTGAAAAAATAATACAGTATTATCACCTTAGTTTCAACATATAAGAAAATGATACTTTCCAAGAATTTTTGATTCAATCTTAGGTCGTAGGGTCTATTTGAAAATCGCAACGATTGAGACGCTTTGTTCACGCGTCAGCTTATCCATGCTTATTTATTCTTACCGAATTCAATATGTAACTGATTACAACTTGTAATGGAATTCAAGGACTGTATGAAATTCATTTGGTCTGCTTCGTAATAAATATTTCCTTTTTTAAGGTTGTGAAAAAATATAGTAAAAATAATGATTTTATCATTCTACTCCAGGAAGGCATATTCGTGAAACAACAAAATTGTGTGAAAATCGTATGTAAATTGTATGAATAATCATAAACCGCAACAAAACGTAATGCATCCAAAACTTTGTGATCAACGCAAATCTTTTAAAACATATGTTTGCACTTAAATTTGAAAAACAAAGATGAGATATATTTAAAATCGATACGATGTAACATGAAAAACGAAATGAAAATGAAGTGATCAATAAAGGAATTTCTTATAAAGCGATTAGTATGGATGAGAGTAAATGATAAGACCATCAAAACAAAAACATGAAAAGTTTTGGTAGTGCTACTATGGTAAATTACTGGATGAAATAAACAGGACAGAATAACAGAATGTGATAGACTAGTCAGAAACAAGAAAGTTTTTCTATGTCCTTCACGATTGAGAAAACAAGCAAGGGTTTTCTGGATAAGCTTTCCCTATGATAGCGTGGATCAAGTTTCATGAATTTCAATGCAAGTGATCGGATATTTAGCAGACTCATACATGTCCGTGGAGGAAGAGTTAATACTTATGTTGTCAAATGAAGAAAATGTGACATATTGTTCATCATCCATCATGACAGCCAAATAATTTTCATCAGTCATAGAAAATTTAATTATTCATCTATTCTAGTCAGCTGTCAATATAAAACATATTCAAATTAGAGTCATGCATGAACACTCATTTTAATCGCTGTGTAGACGCAAAATCAGTACATCACACTATAACGCTGGCATGGAATCCTGACTTCATAGTGAAAAATCTTTAACTTACCTTCATTGTGGTCAACTTCTCCCTTAAGATTCAGCCACGCTGAGGTGTCGTCTACCCAATGGATGTAAATATTACTGCTATCTGAAAAATGATTGATCCGTCTTATAAAGTTTGCCATTTAGGGGTTAACTCACATTTCATTCAAGCAATTCAAGATCGGTCTATGAGTTACACAATTGATAATGTATTTCAAAAATTATTCAACAGATTAGTACTTATGGGTTATCTTCCCCCCACCTTCTCAAATTTGTGCAAAATCCGTAGAAATGAATCAATCGATCCAAAACTTCAAGTGCACGTGAGTGAGGATATTTTCTACCTACATACTAAAACTTGTGCAAATTGGACATGTACTTTTTGAATTAAGGGCGATAACTTGAAGTGAAGCGTTGTTGCAGCTTAATTTGACTTCCTCTGATCTCATCGCCTGAGCAGAAACCACTTGAGGTCAACAAAGTCATTTTCCGACAACTCCTGAAGTGATGGTGACCAAGCCATATTCCTTACGCCAACATTTTTAACTTAATAAAGATGTGGCTAGGTAGTGACCGCGGAAAGATTTCAAATAGCAGTGGTAGTGAGTGGATGAAGAGGGAGAGAGAGCAATGCACACGCGAGTAACAATAATACGTCGAAAAGACGAATTCAGATCAGGCTGTCGACATCGATGTGCTTCACGTTATCGTATCTAATGCAAAAAGTACCTTTCCGATCTGCATAAATTTTTGTATGTGATTAGAAAATATACTCAAAAACGTCTACCAGAAGTTTGATGACGATTGATTTATTTTTGCAGATTTTAGACAAATTTGAAAACGTGGGGGGAGATAACCCATAAGTACCAACAGATTAACTCATCCAATTATGACTCACTAAGTGGAAGATCAGGCACATCGACTCATGGGAGAGGGAGGAAGAGAGAGAGAAAAGTAAGTATTTCTAAAAGAAAGTGACACATTTGGGAAATGTGATAACAATAATAAGAATTCTCATTTCATCTTGGTGAATGATATTATGATATTGTTCTCCATTGCTGCTGAGGCCATATTTCTAAATAACCAATGTCAATAACTAAGTGTTGTATTCAATTGACAAGTGAAAATTTCTCTTGATATATTTTAAGTTCTGTTGAATGAAAATTCATCGGAGCACCCGCTACTTAATTTTACAGTAAATAGTGTAATGATTAAGCACTTCAGTAAGCACATATGAAGTAGACACAAGAATCTAGATGTACCCATCAGTCGTGACCGATTTTATGAAATTTGATGATATTCAAAAATTATGCAAAAACGTACCACCTCGATTTGTCAATATAACTTCGCGTACATGGAATGAAAACTTTTTGTCGCAAACGGATAAGGCGATGCGGGAAGTTGATTGATTGATATCATTGTACATTCCATTCTATGTCTGTTGCGCTATATTCGAGATGCCTTCGTAAAGAAAGAACCTTGGTACTTCTCCTAAGCATTGCAAATTCATTATTCTATATATTAATACTATTAGAAATATCATACTACAGTGCATTCATAAAGTCACTGTGCACCTAATAAATCAATGCATGCGCAATACTTTGTCGCTTAGAATTTGCCACGACACTATAAAAAGTGGAGTTTATCTTGTAGAAACTTCGACTTCTGTGTGATCACAAAATATCTATTTACATACTACAAAAACATTTGAAAATGTCCACCCTGTTCACGAATACAAATGTCAATTCAACGTCTCATATTCTCAAACATTCGGTGAATTTCCTCGTGCCTGATAGCGTCAATTTGCTGTCGGCTGTTTTCTCTAGACTCCTGTAGATTTCGTGACCTGCTTCCGTAAACCTCCTGCTTCACCGCTAACCACCAGTAAAAGTCCAAGACATTCAAATCCGGGATCTAGGATGCCAAACTCCTTCAGAGATAACTCTTGTTTGAAATATTCCACTAAAATATCGAATTGAGGAATTGGCGGTATGCGCAGTTGCTCCATCTTGGTAGAAATAAGTAGTCAAACTTTCATCGTCACTTAATTCGTCAACGAGTGAAGCAATAATTTTATCAAATAATTTTTGCAATAGTAGTTGAATATCGGCCCAAGCATTTGTAGTCTTGACATAAGAGAATGTAATGGCTTCTCAACAAATTCGCGTGGGTTTTCACTAGACCATATGCGGGAACTCTGACTACTGAAATGCCTTGATAGATGAAATCAAGCTTCATCAGAAAAGAAAGTCTTATCGAGAACATTATTTACATTTAGATTTTCCTTGAACCATAAACACAGTACTTGAATTACAAACGCTTGTCATGATCGGCATCTTCTTCCGGCTTTCTTACAGCAGGATGAGCAGCCCCGAGAGATAGACCCACTTCTTGGGATAAGCGACGCATCGACTTGTTTGGGCAATGAGTCATAGCTTCAGAAATAACATTTTCAGGAATAACTTTTTTTATTACTTAAGATTAGGGCCAAATGGTCGATCTAAGCGTGAAGGATCGTGCACCGAGTCAGCTTTTCTGAAATCGCGCAGGGTTTTCTGATTGCTATATTTTTGCGACCTTTCATGAATAATACATATAATAATATACCTCTCCTTGATTAATCAAAAGAAAAAGTTCATAGTGAAGAGACCTATCTGCCAAATTAGATTTAATTGCAGTGCGCAACATGTTGCGGAGATCTGTTCCATCTTCAGGCGGATAAAAAATCTCCTTTATTACGTGCTTAAGGTCAACTTTTGCACCATCGGGGGTAGAGATGGCGCAGTCATTCAACCTGACTTTATTGAAATACGACGATTACAGGTCGTATGCCTTTCCTTACGTATATTTCGTCAGTCTCTGACCATCTCAAATATCCTTAACGATTAATAAGATGACAATTTCTAATTATTTCTAATAATATCATTAATGTATGCTAACACATTTGATGTCGGAATATAGAAGCAAAACATGACAAGCAACATAAAACAATTATTTTTGAGATCTTCAAATACCGGTACACCAAGAATTACGAGTATAAAATCAATGTGCATAAAAATGTCTTGCGAAGGGTCGATTGATCAGTTGAAATTGATCCATGCATCAGAAAATGAATGACGCCTGAAAACTAGAAAACAGAAGCAATCAAGACAGTGATATCATACTTGGCAGGTGACTTTGTTGCCTCCTACATAAACCGCTGCATTTTCACTAAATAAGTTTGAGTGTCTCTTTTTGAGCTTGAGACAATCGTCCTTGTTTCAAAATTTTCGTCAAATGCATGAAAAGCCCATTGTAATCTTCTTATCTATTCTGATATTCTGTTGAGCCAGCTCATGACACCCTCTGCATCCGCATTCCCATAAGGCAGTACCAGAGCGCTCGATGCGATTCCGCAGAGTAACCCATGCTTTGTTCTGACTTGCTCACTGGTCCTAAATTCAACAACGCCGCCTTCTTTTTAAAGTTAAATCATCGTCAATTATGAAACTAAGCATTCTGATTGCATCTGAATCTAAATGTCCGGTTCCTGTCAGCCGTTTTTCTGCGACAACGACATCATCTTCCTTTATCTCGCTTCATTTTGCAGGATCCAAAAACTGAATTGAACTTAATGGGGATTGTCCAATGGGCACGTAAAGATCGGACGTTTCAAGAGAACGCGATCAAAATACACTTCTAGTAATACAATACTGGTGATGCAATTACATGGTTGCCATTCCTACAAAATGAAAAATAAGTGAAGTTTACTCTAACATATGACGAGTTTTGAAAGAGACCCAATACATGTGTATAATTTAACGGACTGAAATATCACAGAAAATGAAATTTCTTCCAGTGCTGCGACTCTCGAAGATGGAAAGAATATCTAAAAGATCTCCAAAAAATATCTCATTATTTCAGAAATTTTCAGAATATCTCCACTGAAATGCAATATCTCGGGAGTGGCAATACTGGATTCTATCAAAATATGGCATGTGGAATAAACATGCATGGCTTGTACGGGTCGTATGTATAAATCAACTTGACATTTCTCAATAAATAATAATGATCACAGTTATAAACGATAACCATCATATAACTATAACATAAACGATATTAATCACAGTGATAAGAATTTTGTTACAGATGAATTGAAATTGTGAGTATGGGAATCTGGTTATTCAGCAGAAATTCCGGGCTCACTAACTTAAGCAATATTTTCAAAATTTTTTTGTTAGTTTGCTACTAATGATAAATTCTGAAAGACTATTGCATCATAAGCCACAATCGAACTTGTCATCGCATTAATATCCAGCTGTGTAAACATCACAAAAACAAATCAAGCCTAATTAAATTTAATGCTACATGCATTATGTATATGAAGATATGTAGTGAGATTTGATTGTTGAATCTTGATCAAATTTAAATATTAATAAAAATTATTAATGAAATAATTATTAAGTAAATTATAAGGTAAATAATTATTGAAAGTGCATGATTGATCAAACGTGCGCATAAATTCAATAAAACTTAAATAATTCCGCTAGTGAGCGGAATATAGGCATTCACTCACGATAAGCTTTTGTAAGCAACATTTTGAATCTTCACTATTTATTTCTACTGTGTAACTATTTCTCATAATAAATGCGGCATACAATAATTCGACTATTGATAGATAACGCCTGCCATCTAAAAATTCATGTTGATCGAATATGGTTAACCTGATTAATTTTAAACAAAGATAAGAGGAAACTTGAATCAGACTCATAGGTGAATTAGTAGTTGTTCAAATCGACATATAAAGTTGCTTAATTTAATAATAAAAAACTAACACAGCAGACATGTGTTTACAGAGGGTGAGACAATTATAGAGTAAATATTGCAATTAGTTGAAAAAATCGGTGTTAGTTGTCAGCTTCATCAGAGTTCGATTCAGTTCCAACCGTCTCGAAGTATCTACGTCTTGCGCTTCGTGCAAGTTCCAGCAACTTGTCGTTGACATCGAAGTTCGAGCACCCGCCAATATTTCGTAAATAAGATGAAATCGAAACTATGAAGCAATGATTCATATATGAAGTAACATAAATTCAATTTTTTTACTAAAGTTTTCAAAAGATCATGAGAATGAGATACTTACATAAATTGTAAGTGCAAACCTTCAAAATTCAAAAAATAAGTACAATAAGTATGTACTTCGAAAAAAGGTACGAGTGGCAACCCTGCAATTATATGATCGTTCCGCAGTTGCCGTCTAGCACCATTTCCTGTAAGCAGTTCTTGATCAGATAGTTGCTCTGGTGGAACATCGCTCAGTTAATTCATATTCATTTATCTGTCAACGAACTTATGACGAACAAAACTTGAGATGACAATTGTTCTAGCATCACATCAAAATACTCTGTACATAGATATGATGATGCAGTGCATCATGTTTTGTAGCAAGACTTTATGCAAAGACTCTACGCATTCGTCTATATCCATATGTCTATGTTCATCATATGTTCATTCGTTTGATATATGCATCTTCAAAATTTGAATCGCAGCACCTACTGGTCAAGTCACTTTTAGTGCAGCCCTTGTTGCAGTTGGTGATACAGTGTCCGACCAATTTCTTGACCGGTGGTAGCCCTGTAGCTGAGTGATTTGTTTGTAAATATTCGTCATGATGCTATCGTGTCAATAAAGAGGACAATCAATTATCGTCGCTTTGAAATATATTAAAAACAATTATTGAGTGCATTTCTTATGAATAACAGACTTATAGAAGCTTCACAGCAAAAGCCAGAAGATGCATGAAAAGCCTGGTGATTACGTTGCTTCAGAGCTTGAATCATGCGCTGGACTCTGTCTTTCTTCTTTTCATTCGCAGGCAGTTGACAAAAAGACGACCAGTATTGATTGAAGGAATCGCAAAGTAACTTCCTATATTTGAAGCCACCGACATGATACATGACAGGAATTTCAATCGTTCAAAGTCCGTGAATGCTTGCAGGTTCGCAAAAGTTGCTGTCGCTCTTGAATATTGCATACAGCAGAATATATCCCAGAACAGCTCTTCGATTCGGCTATCAAATGCACTGACGGCAAGGTTTGGCGAATTTCGAAAATGGTGCAGGCAACATCCTCCAATATACAGGTAGTCCCAAAAACGATTTGTCTCTCAAACTTGTTACTATCATTAGACATCTTAAAAATGGAATAAGAATAGTTCCATAGGTCATCTAGTTTTGTTCTATTCCAAAAGAAGTTGATTATCAAGTTCAATTCGACTGACCACCATCACTTTAAAAGACCATCTCAAATTTGATAAATCAATCTTTCTAAAAAATACAATTTTCAACTTTCTTAGCAATGAAATTGCTCCTCCTTTTTCCCCGCGAATGACATTTGCGCTGTCACACATTTCGGCTTTCAAGTAATCCCATGATAGGCAATATTAACGTCTGTGTTTTCTTCAATTTAGACATTTTACGAAAATTGCAGTTTATTGACAGATCCGTACAGAAATGGCAGAATTTCTCGATTTCCGAATCCGCGGAAACTGCGCAGCTGTAGCATCGCTGGATGTGGATAACTTGCTTTCCACTGAGATATTGTAATCGCATGTGGACTGACTAACAATACTAGCAAGCAGGTATGCAATGTTTGTAGCACGTCATTATAGTCATATCACTCACCGAATACCTCCGGGTTTGTGAGAAGATGAACAGTCGGTAGTCAACCTGCGTGCATAGTATGACCTTGAGCTTTCAGATACTATCATTTCAGATTACAAAAATTGTTGGTCAAGTGCATCATCGTCTATTTTTAATTACTTGGGGATCGATTCCGGCTATTTCAAAGGACCATCTAAGGATTCAATGGATTTCAAGACCTTGAATCAAATTTTCAAAATTCAAGAGCGTCAGGAATCCTGGTAGATTTCTGTCAGTTGGATTGCCGTCGGTCCGAGTTAACAATGCGAGAGAAGTTAATCTTTTCAACCTTGTAATTACAAAACCGTCCCCTAACCTCCTCCAGAACTTGTTTTCATTTTAAGTGAAAGGTTGTAAATACTCGCATCACTTGAGATAGAATTGATTTTACACGGAACTGTTTATAAAAATCTTAGCACCTTGCATATGGCAAAGTCTTAATCGATTCAAGTGCCTTCCAGTCGTGTCACACCTTAACAAGTCATATATATATATATATATATATATATATATATATATATATATATATATATATATATATATATACATGAAAGCTAATGCACAAGTTCAATCTGGTTGGCGAAAGTTCCGTGAGTTGACACCATTTCTAAAATCGAGAGCGACTCCTTTATCGATGAAAGGCCAAGTGTATGACGTGTGTGTGAGAATGTGTATGATATACGGCAGTGAAACATGGCACATGAAAGTCGAAGATCAGCCAAGAATGGTGACAGCAGAACGCAGAATGATCCGTTCCATGAAGGGCGTATCTTTGAAGGACAGGTTCGCTTCACCATGCTTCTCCAGCTTCTTGGAATAGAAGACATCAAGACCGTCTTGAAAATGAACCGTCTTAGATGGTTCGGGCATATCCTCCGTCTGAGGATGACTGCGTCAAGAGGGCATATGACATGGACCTACAGTGGCCGACGCCGAGAGGCCGCCCGGCGCCCTAAGAAGACGTAGCGCGAAACGGTACTTGCTGATTGCAAGGAGCTTGGCCTGAAGGAGAGTGATGCTGCCAATCGTGATTTGTGCAGAAAATCCACTGGGGGGGGGGGAAACCGTCCTCCCCTAAGAAGAATGGATAATGCACGCAAAACGAAAAATTAAAAGTAAAAAGGTAACGTTCCAAATTTAAATTTGAGGCACAATTCAAGCTATCCATATTTTCCTACTTTTTCCCCGACTCAATATTCAAGCAGTTACCGGCAATAAATTAAAAAAAACTTCGATTCAAAAAGATTGTACCCAAAAAGTTCTGAAGTCATGTGTAGTGTATCGATTTGATTCTGAGGTAGATTATCGCACTACCTGCGTTGATATAGCTTGCGTCAAATGAACACTAGAAGGAGCACAGTCAAAAATGTATATGATCACTTACCATAGATGAAGCTGCCAGTGTAGTTGCGGTTCTAATAATTTCAAAATCCTTGTCTAGGCTTCTAATATATTTGATTTAATTATTATGGAGGCTTTGTACAGTACATAAAAAGTTCAACCCTAGTTTGTTGGGAGACAAACAGACAGTTGAACCACAATGGTGCATTTTTTTGTTGCGTACTACTTTAACGTCGTGTGTAAGTCCTATTCTTGATATATACAGTATATTCCTGTCTCCTTGTTGTTGCATGACTCTAACTGCATCTTGCGCAAATTCATAAAACTAAAAGAATGGGCCAATAGTAAATACTGCAATCGATTATCCAATGAATGAAACGAAACTCACCGACATTGGCGGCTTTTAAAGCATGATGAATATCTGAAGATCTCCACGAAGCAGGGAAATTGATGAAGTAAACGTTTTCCCGGTTGATTATTTCTGAAACGACGAAATTTAATGTATGCAAACGAAGTACAATATGCAGATTTGCAAACTCCTTTCATTTGTTTAAACACAACCATTCTGTCCTCTTGTAATTTCAGATATTCGACTGCATTTACATGATTGCAGAAGACAAAAAATGGGAAATTCGACGATGATGATTATGATCTTGGGTGGGTGCTGTGCCCGCGCCCGTGCCCGCAGTTTAGTTATTGCTCCTGAGCTTAGTACGTCAAGCTTCTGGTTAACATTGATTTCCCGAGAAACGTGGAAGATGGCAATGCAGAATGTTCTCACATCTGAAATCGCCAAATAATACAAGCTTCACTACTGGGAAATTCGTTGTCGATATTGTCCCGTAATGACAATGCGAAACATAGATTGGCGTCCAAAGTTGCACGTCACACACGCCTTTTGTATCAAACCCAATCAAACTAGAGAATATCAAAATCCATAGAGGAAGTCAAAATCCTTCTGTCGTGATGATTAGCCTATAACACGCTTCAGGATAATGCTTCATAACAGGATAATAGAGCCTATATGTAGAACACTAACGACCTAGGTCTAGCAACCAGAAATAGTGACCAAAGAAAACGATGTTAATCTATTCGTTAGTGACTAGATTCAATTATAAAATGAGCTGAGTCTACATAATAAGCTTGACCTACGTCATGTATGCCGCCATGAATCCCTACCTGCATATCCACTGACCGGGTATGAATTTGCAGTTGAACAATTATTGTGCATGCCCATGCCCGATCCCCGAAGGGGGCCCCACCCTACATGATGATGATGAAATACATCAGTTTATGATGTCATTCCATTGCAATAGACGAATCAATGATGAATTTCGAAAGTTAAGGCATCAGCGTCAAAAACCTTTCTGAATAATTAAGATAAGGAATAATTGTGACATAAAACTTGAAACAAAATTAATTGTATTGCTTGATACTATCTAGAAAAAGTGGCATTTTCATATGAAAAAATTGACTGGTGACGAAAATTAACAAGGCGGCAATTGAAAAACATTTTTCATCGTCAGATAATTTTTTCAGTTTTTGATATTTCACCATACAAGATAGATACCAACACTTGCGACCCGCTATGGGGCGTAATGAATACCATCTGAAGGTGCAGTTGACACCCGATGGCACTGGTGAACCTACCTATAACCTTGAACAGTTCATTTTTTCATCAGCAACATCTACAAGTTTCCATATTGTTAGCTATATCAATTTGTTTCACAACTTAATTTCTCTAATATATGAAACTATGCGGAACTTCTGCCATTAACCATCTTTTTGCCGATGAGTGGTTTACTACAATTGCTTTGGGTCCTTTTCTCATTCTTGATTTTCTGACACTGAAACTTTGCTTAAGTGAAGTTGTCACAGAATGATATCTATGTCCTATTGGTTTGTGATATTAAGTGACAAGCCCAAATCAAGGGCCAATCGATCTAAATCATGCTAAAAAGAATGTCTCTATATCACATGATGAAAACGCTTCCTTCTCCAAACTGATACTCCTTTGATGTATAGCTGCAAATATTTTCTAACATGGTCTCATAATTGACCAGGCACAGGGATAGTTTTCAGTTTGCACTGACGCAATTCATTTTGCTCAACTCCTGGGGAAAGAAAAGTCGTAGGTCTCAAAATGATGAAGTTTGTTCGAAGTAAATCGCGACGGCCCCTCGGCGACCTGTGCCTTCTGAGGTCGATGGTAAAGTGTTCTGTTTGAAGGTTCATAAAGAAAAATGGGCGATATTAAGAAGCGCGTTGCTTGTCCAATTAGAGGTGATCGAAATGTGAATTCAGACTATAGAAAAGTAACAGGAAACACGAATTACCTTTCTAGTCTGAATTCATATTTCGACCATCTCTAATTGGACAAGTAACACACTTGTTAATATCAAACATGTTTCTTTATAAACCTTCACGCAGTGGCTGCTGATAACGCTGTACTATCGACCTCAGTAGTTGTGATTTACTTTGAATAAACGTTGCCACTTCGAGACCTATAACTTTTATTTCCCCGGTAGTTCAGATAAAACTTTCTAATAGGTCTTTCATTTCAATAGGAATTCACCAATCACTCACCGTCTGGTCCTCCCAAATTCATATGAGATACACCAATTGCATTCATCATCGGGATCCTAAAAGTAAATGAAATCTGTCGATGGCTAAGAATGACATTTGAAGTTGTATCATTCACGTTAGATTGTCTTAAAAACCATGAAATGTAATAAAGGTCTATGTTGAAAAAGAGGATGAAGGGTTTGTATATGTTTCAAGAGATACCTGATGTCATATGAACGAGACGTTGTTTAAATTAGCGATATGTCAACAATTAAAATTAAAAAGCCAAATTTGCTAATTTGGATATGAGACGCTACGGAATATATCATTGATAAGACAACACAATTAATGGTACAGAAATAACTAACAGTGGAATTTGCAACTGAAATAAAAAAATTGAAATTGACATGTTTTTGCGCCTGTGACATGGATGACATTCTCTACATATCAAATGTAGGCAACAAGATGACCACTTGATGTTAATAGATGCTTCAGACGCCGACGAAGCGAGCATTCATCAGTAGTTAAATGAAGGTGGTTTAATGAGCAGTCGACTTGAAAAATAAGGAATTGTCTAAGCCCGCCTAAATGGTCGTTGCAAAACTGATGCTAATGCTGTATTTTTTGAAGCATGATAGCAAAATCAAGATACTAGTTAAATCGCACATAGCTGCCTCTGACCATAAAAGCGTGCTTATACAATTCCTCAATTTTCAGGTCACATGCTTATCAAAATACTTTCATTTAATTGCTGATGAAATTTTAAAAATGCAAAGGAAAAGGATAACCAAAATAACTTAGAATTTTTTAGAAAAGCGTTCGTAGAACTTCTTACAAATACGAATATAGCAGAAACAGCATAGGGACATTTTTGTTGTTTCAAAACAATGAGTAAATACTATTAAATATATAACAATAGGCCTAGAGACACTGACTTTTTAATTGATTGAAATTGAAAAACATGAATCAACGCTAAGCATACTGGATAATGAAAAATTGGAAAAGGAGCAAAGCACGTGAAGTATGCAATTATCATAATATCAAGATTGATAACACAATGCACAGAAAACAGCAACAAGCCGTTGAATTTCCATGCAATCCATGAATGCATCCAATACAATAATACAATTTTAGAATTGCAAGTCTTACTTGTGGAAGTATCTTTTCAGGATTAGCTCTGCATTTTTCATGGTGAGTTCAACTTTCTTTTCGTATGCTGAAATGTAATATTGTGAATTTTGAGCTTAAGTATGGTAAAATTCTGTTTCAGACAAAATCCAATGTGCTAAACTCATCATGCATGCCGGCATGATTTCTACATTAATGTAATTACGGATTTATGGATACAGTGGATAAAGACGTAAAAACAGCAGGAGTAACCAACACATAACCTCGTTCTTCAAACAGTGGTAGATATTTGCTCCGCAAGAAAGGACTGATGACCCTCCGATGCTTCAGTGATGAATGAATGCGTTGTAAGACTGTTTAGTTTAACTGGTCTTGAAAAAGCAGCTTCATTAACTTTTAGTTATCCAAATTCCTGATGAGAGGCGAATGTCTTGATCATCAGTAGGGTTGGGTAAAAACCATTTTTTCGAGTAAATGTCTTAAATTATGTGTTTAAACAGTTTTTATGTTTCTTATTGTTTTTTAATGTTTTGAATTGCTTTTAATAATATACTTCAATGTTAGCGCCGTATTAGAGCACCATCTTATTGAAAAATTGGATTAAGACTGTTTTAAATCATAGTTGAGACATAAAGACAAACATTAATTCTATAAACAATCTAAGATTCATCTAGAACAACGTTCAATCAGATTCTACGAGAGTTCTATAATAATTCCACTTCGCCTAATTTCCTGGTATCTTGAGCTACGCCGCCAATAGTAGCCAAAATGTTCTCCCACTCTATGGTTCTCCCCACGCAGTTGTTCGTGGTAAAAAATGGTAAACTATTCGTTTGACGTCAATTTACTTTAACTTCCGGCTATGTGACACACATGGTCTATCGACGAAAGTTGTTCTCAATACACTGAACTCTGCGATAATGAAGAAGCCAGAAGCATGCGACTACCTGAATCGAATCTACAGCGACTTTAAGTTTAGAAAGTACACATTCTCCTATTCATACTGTGTTAAGTTCTATGCTTTCTGCCTACCTATCTAATAAGATCCGCTTATGCGCCGCAAATTTCGCTGAATTTCTGTTCTAGTTGACCATACCACGAGCGCTAAAATGTAGTACTATGGTTTGAACTGTTTAAGCATCGCGTTGCAGCCGTTATAATAGAAGACAAGTAACGCAGTAACATGTCAATTTCTGTGTAATAATTGACTTTACAATGCGCGCGCAGTTAAACGACAACACGAACACTGGAACAATAGGAATGGCTCGACCCGATCGCGTTCTTGTCGTGTCACGAATGCACTTAACATCTACATGCATAATAATAATGAGTGTCAAGGAGTATTAACGAATGAATTTCATCACTCATCCACAGCGTCCTCCCTCCTTTTATAAATCACACAATTTCCAAGGAAGCATAATTATGACAATGATTATACACGTATTATCATGAAATTGTTGCATTGCTCGATTGATTGACTTCTCTGTCGTAGTGTTAAAATGTTTTAAACAATTGACCTTGTTGTTTTAAACTGTTTTAAACACCGAATGTTTTTTCCCTAACCCCAATCATCAGTGTCATCAGATAGCAACACTGCGTAATTTCTTTGATGATACATTCACAAAAAATTCGAAAAATCAGAAATTTCAGAGAGAACTTATTTACAATCAAAGCTAATTGCCTTTTCTGAAAATGTCTTGCAATCACAGAATTAGATTCATCTGCGCGCGCTTCGGTTCCCTAGAAAGGAAGAATCACATCGAACCTTAATATCGAAATGGCACATCACAATTAGACAACTTGCTCCTTCTCGAATGGATAATTCGCGTATCGCTTGCTAGTGGAAATGGCAAGCAATAAGCTGTCAGCAGAGGGACCAAAACCAGTCAGAGGTGCGTGCATGCTGTGATATCACTTCGATCACACCAAAACACACATCGCTGTCTTGGCTAACATTCGATTCAGTGTATGCACTATGCAGCAAGGAATGGTGAGAAGACGATGGTGAAATCATCAAGTGAACTAATTTTCGTGCGTCTGCTACTTTTTTAATAATGATCGGAAGGGCCAACATTATGGAGAAAACTTGTGAGCAATGATCTGAATTCTTCAAATCTGAAGGAATTTTGGCAATCGAAGAACCTTGCTGGAACTCACATTAATCCGCAAGAGACGCACGACTTTTTCCTATCCCTGTAAGGTATTAGGAATAATAATTTAATAGGTTCCTCGATGTGTCGTCAATTTCGTATTAATCACACATCTAGCAAACCGAAGCAGGTAAACAAAATATTTAATTCTGTACTTGCAATCGCCTGCTGGAACATGCTATGAAGCTGTTTAAGAAGGTCATAGGGAGGAGGTTGAGGAAGCTAATTAGCATTGATTGCCGGCAGTTTGGTTTCCGAAGAGGGAAATCTACAACTGATGCTGTCTTCATCCTTCGTCAGTTGCAAGAAAAGTACAGCCAAAAGAAGAAGAAGCTCTACCATGTGTTCGTCGATCTCGAAAAGGCTTTCGACAGAGTCCCTAGAGAAATCATCGAATGGGCATTGCGCAGACAAGGAGTTCCTGAGAGATTGGTTTCGGTTGTAATGTCCATGTATTGGAGTTCAAGAACGCAAATCGTGACAAAGTTTGGTCTGTCGGAGGAACTGGACGTCGGCATGGGAGTACACCAAGGGTCAGCGCTTAGCCCCTTGCTGTTTATTACAGTGATGGAGGAAGCGTCCAAAGATTGTCGAGGATCCGGCCCATGGGAGTTGCTGTACGCCGATGATCTGGTTTTAACAGCTGCCTCCAAGCAAGAAGCCATTGATATGTTTTCAAGGTGGAAGGATGGTTTAGAGCGGCGTGGCTTGAAGATCAACAGGGCGAAGTCCAAGGTCATGGTAACTGGGAAGAGCAAAGAACGCACCAAGTCTGGAAAGTGGCCGTGCAGTTGTTGTGGCAGGGGAGTCGGAACAAACTCGATCTTTTGTGTTTCCTGCAAATTGTGGTGTCACAAAAAGTGCTCCCGATTGCGATCATTTCAAGGAATAACAGGCTTCCGATGTCCGAAGTGCGCGGATGTTCCCAACTCGCCTGAGGATGATTCACTTAATGTGAATGGGATCGTCCTACAAGAGGTCCAAGATTTTTGTTACCTCGGAGATGTCGTGGACTCAGAGGCAAGCGCAGAAGAAGCGGTTCGGACTCGCATCGCGGCTTCATGGACGAAATGGAGAGAATTAGCCAGTCTTCTTATCAACAAAGGCATCCCATTGAAGTGTAGAGCCCATGTGTATGAGATGTGTGTAAGATCAGTTCTCATCTACGGCGCAGAAACGTGGCCCCTCAGCCTAAGGCTGGTTGAACTTCTGAGAAGTACTGACAGACGAATGCTGAGGTATATGGCAAAAGTCAGGTTGAAAGACAAAGTTACAAGCGAAGAAGTAGCGAGACGCTGTGGTTTGCCCGAACTTCCAGTCCGCCTGTGGCAAAGACGTCTGCGCTGGTTTGGCCACGTACAGTAAGAAGAGCCAATGGTGACGTCATCAATGAAGTCTACAACTTGTCAGTCGATGGTTGCCGTCCACCTGGAAGACCTAAGAAGACTTGGCAAGCCTGTATCCATGAAGATCTGGAGTCTCTGGAGGTGTCGGTAGACATTGCTCTAGATCGTTCGAGATGGAAACGGATCATCGCATCTTCGTCCAGCCCCGGAACCGGGAAGAAGAGACGCAAAACGAGGAAGTAAGTAAGTTGCAATCGTTGTAAAAGCGGGGGAAACGATCAATTCAGAAACTGAGAATAGAGGGCAACGCAAGAGACAAAGAAGGACCAAATTGTGTTTATGATAATTCATACACTTCATGATCATGTTTAATCAGAAAATCTTTATCCGTCTGAGTTGTCGGGTCAATATCTTCGTCAACACATTCGAATTTAAACAACCAGTTGCTCTCAGTCAAGTCTTATTTTAAGCGCTGGTATAGTTAATTGAATCCTGAACATGCTGACATCAATCCTGGTACACTCACTGATAAAATCCAGCATTGCCAAGAGGGAAAATCCAGTGATGAATGCATCAAACGATCCGTCGTGAAGTTTGACATCATCAGTTATCATATCATATTTTTCATCGACAGGAACTGAAAAGAGAGTTCTCATATCAACCATCAGAAGTCCATGATTTCAATCAATATGATGCCTGCATTATGATTCAAAAAATATATATGTATGTACATAGTTAATTCTGTGGATAACATGCATGAAGTGCGCAGAAAAAACTGCATAAAAAATTAGGAATAATAATAATAATCGGGGCTCGACATCTGGACCAGAAGATCGCTAGGCCAAGCACTAAACCATTGTGCCACGGAGACCATACAAGTATGTAGAAAATTTCACGAAGGAATTTTCAAGCAAAAAGACTTGCTAATGAGAGGTAATAAGGCAACTGTATGAATGAGAATTACTGAATTTTTACAGGACGGAAAATTAGTAGTAGGATAACAAGGAAGGAAACAATATGCCTAAATTTGTGACTTGGAAAGTCTTCTCAAAATGCATGAAATGAAAAGTTTGAAGAATAATTGATGACATTGAAGCTTCCATCTAGGTATGCAACGTAAATTGATTCAATATTATTGTTGATTCATAAGTCATAAATGTTTATTCTGAAATATACAGAAAACGCAAAGCGATGGCCGCAAGGGCACTTACAAGCAAGCGTTGATAACACGTGTAACATATGCATACGCAAAGTTTAGCATCAATAAAAAATACATGAGACATGTATTTACAAATTTACCGAGTGATCATGATGTATATGCACATCATAAACAAATTATATGAGACCTACATATTTACAAATTGTAAGAGTCATCATGATATACATCATATACCATACACAAAATACGTGAGATCTATAGGGCCCATATTTACAAATTTGAAGAGTGATGATCACGACATGAAAAGAGTTCACTGGATGGGAGTCCTCACAATGGAGCAAAAGAACGTAAATGCTTAACATCTAATATAGAAATGAATGTAACAAAATCATCGATACAAAATTTACACTTAAATGATCATGGTCACAATATATGCAAATTCACTCGGATCAATAAGATTGAGACTCTTATTGATCTTCATTATAATGAGAATCATCTTCAATATGGAAAGTAGGAATGTATCTAAATAAAATTTACCATCAGGTATAAAAATGCACTTGTCAAACAATTTTATACGAAATCACATATCAGCAGTCACAGTATGAGCAAAATTCACTTAGATCAACTGATTTGAGTCTTTTCTTGAACATCATGAAGGTTGGAGCTTTCACTATTGAATCGTTCAATGAATTCCATATTTTAATGACGCGAAAGAAAAACAATCCACTGAGATAGTTCAAATTAACTTTTAAGACTGGCACAATCTGACAGCTGTTACGTGATTGACCTCGAGTAATTTGAGATGAAAGGTAGGTGGTAAAGAAAGAGTTGAGCGACAAGTCGAAATGATTATAGTACAGTTTATACAAGAAGTACAAGTCCAACAAAATGCGCCTATATTCTAGAGATTTTAATTTTAACAAGCTGTCATACTTGATACCAGATCGTTTACAAACGATGCGGGTGAAGAATCTCTGGACACGCTCAATACGGAAAATGTCGCGTTTGAGGCACGGTGAAAAGATTACACTTCCATATTCCAAGAGAGGGCGAACAAAGACAACAAAGGCTTTCATTAAGATACGGGAGTTTTGGCAAACGAAAGATTTTAGGATACAGTATGCTCTGGCATATGCGGTTGAGCTGATGCGCGCACAGTGATCACTAAATCTGAGATCTGATGAGATCAAAAAGCCTACGTCTTTCACAGTGACTGAATTTTTCAGGGATACGCTGTCAAGATGATAGTTGACGGAAGGAGCATATCGATCTCCAGCAGTAAACAGTAAGCTTTTTTGCATAGAAATCTTCAGTTGCCATGTTTTACACCAATTATCAAATTTGAGAAGAGTATGTTTTAGGTCTGAAGATACTTGTGAAGAGGAGCTATAACTTCTGGTTGACATAAATTTCAAGTCATCAGCATAAAGGCGGGCTGAAGTCGATCCAACAAGGCAGTCAAACACGTCATTGACATAAAGAAGGAACAATACAGGTCCAAGAACAGAGCCTTGGGGCACGCCACTTGTAACAGCTACCTCGTCCGGAGTGATGGGGTTGATTAGGACTCTCTGAGTTCGATTAAATAGATAATTATTAATCCATTGAAGCAATTGACCAACAAACCATAGCTTGAGAGTTTATGGAGAAGCTTAGGTATTGATACTGTGTTGAAGCCCTTAGAGAAATCAATGTAAACGCAATCGAAGCAATTATGGAGACTTAATGCAGAACACATTTCGAATATCGAACTGAGCATGTGTGTAACTGTTGAACGTCGGGGAAGGAAACCGTGCTGTTCCATGGATAAAAGCTTATGTTTAATTGTATAGGAATATATTTCATCAGAAATTACCCTTTCCATGACCTTACAACAGCCAGAGGTAAGTGAGATCGGGCGATAGCTATTGGGGGAAGAGGAGGATCCTTTGTTCTTAAAGACTGAACAGACTAGAGCTCTTTTCCAAATAGATGGTAATTTGCCGGTTGACATGGATAGATCAAAAATGCAACTTAATGGGAATGCGAGAGTACTAGCAAGACGTCGAAGAATAAGTAGAGGGATATCATCAGGAGTTTGTGATAATTTAGGCGGCAACCGTTCTAGAGCTCTTTCAACAAGTTCCGGAGTAAAATGAATGAAATCCAGAGATATTCCAGGATTCACTCGTTTAGGGAAGGGAGTTCAAAATTCAATGTTGTTATTTTATGTTTTTCGAAGGTGCTAACCAACAGCATTTGCTGTTTCATTACAAGAGACATGTTTCTATTTCTATTCATCTTGAAAATAAGCCACGCCAATGTTCTGTGCAATCAGTTAACAGACGGTGTTTTTTCGACATGATTTGCAATAAGACAAGCATATATTTCAGAAGTATATTCATTCAGATGTTTCCGTGTCTTATCATGCAATGCTCGCACCTGTACTTGAATTTCTGTAATTTTGTAGCATAAATATACGCAGACGAACACAGTTATTATCATAGATGATAAATTCAAAATTTGTTTCATCAGAACCCCTTGAAACAGAAGCCTGTCTGCGATTGTAGATGACCCAGTGAAAGCTGACAACACATTTCGGGTGAATTATATTTACATGCATCTTGCAAAAATTGGTACATAATATCTTAGCACATGATGAACTGCAGGATTGCCCACGTAATAAGTACAAGAAAATATATGCGAAGTGCATACCGATGTGCTTTCAAATGCTCTTCGAATGAAAATGTTCAAACCGTGGAAAATAAAACCAATAAGCTAGTAAGATCGAAGTCCTCTTAAGGACACATAGGACTACGACGTGCAGGCTGGCTTGTATTCACCATTAGAAGCATATAAGATAAATATATTTAGTTGATACGCTTAAACAGGAACCAGAAATATAGCTTTAGAACATGTTTATTATGGTGAACGACATTTTAATTCTTGGTTTCCGAATAAAACAGAAAAATACGTGCAAAATTGAGGAAGATGTAATTAGAACAATATGAAAGCCACGTGATGTTGGCTCATCCAACACGCGGAAAGAAATTTAAGTATACAATTATGCACATATATCTTCTTGTAATGGACAAAAAGTCTTTCATGAATGCTTGAACTTGGATCAAACAGCCTTTTAGCAAATTCATACAAATACATGTAGAAGTGAAGCATCTACTTGAAGTAACTCGTTCATCCTGCTCATTTACCATCAATCATGACAACTAAGTCTTATTGGTTGCAGAAGTATGGCTTCATCAGATCGCGAATGAAGCATTGTGTGAGTACCGAAGGAACATGAAATTTATAGTGCATGCAAACCAATTTTGACACACCCGTGTGGCGTGCAACCGGATCGTACTGCAACCTCAACTATGCTTTCTCAGCAAGATACATTTCTCACATGCATGCCATGCCTGGTGTTCTTACTTAAGAAACATGTATGGAAACGTTTCAAGCAACGTAGCTTTGAAGCGTCAAGTGCTTCATGATAAAGTTTGAAAGATAATCCATGATAGGAATCGAGAATATCCCCGGCATGAGGTGACGAATTCCTAGAGCGGTTGAAAACGTACACTCAACAGAGATACTCGAGTAAATGTCATTGAGTAACAGTATAACAGCAATGATTCATTGTATGATATTTTAAAAATTTCAATACTCACCGACATGAATTTTTCTAAATGGCAACCCCTTGACTGTTTCATACAGGACGCCTAATGTTGTGTTCGGGACAAGTTCCTGAAAAAACCGTTAAGATGTTTTGATAACTCTTGTTAAATCAGAAAATTGTCAAACCTGTGTCGATGCTAGGGAAACAGTTCACGTTTTCTTTATTTTGGTGTAATGAAATTAGCTATTCATCAGTTGATTAGTGACTAAAATGCCTACAAATCCGAGAACGCTCCAATAAAATTTTGTACCCATTGATATTTAAATGTGCACCGTACATTATTAAACTAAAACACTATATAGCAGCAATATTAATGCAACGATATTGTACATTCAATGAGATAAAGTTTCTTCGGAGTGTTCGCTGCTGCTTTGTTTTTCGAAACTTGCTATCAAACCACAAGCAGTAAAAGACTAAAGAATCAGAATGTGACGCAAATGTGACTTCAAAATGCAAGCATGCCTGCTGTAAGCCAAATCAAATGTCGAGTTGTATTCATTGATAGTTTCGTTATTGTTGTCATTCCGATGATTAAGCAGGCACTAGATACTTAAAAACGCGACACAAATAAATGAAATATCATAATGCTAACGATGCGTTGCCTGAGAATTAGTGCTGAATGTAAACAGTATCTGGTGGACGCACATTCCAGGGGAGAGAAGACCATGTCGACCTGGCCCTCCAATTGGGAATCAGGCGGATAACGGTTATGCAATAGCCCATGAGGGGCTCCTTCTTATGACGGAGTATACTTATGATGCTCGACCGCAATGGCGACATCTAACGACGGAGGTATGTGAAGCCGTTATTTCAATCATGGAAAGACGTCAGGGGAAATGTTGTTTTCGAAATTTGATTTCAATTTCGAAAACACCACCTAGTTGAAATTTAGAATCAAAATTTCCCATAATTTCGATTATTTTAATGGATTCATATTAAAATGAAACTATAATTCGATTTCGATATTCAGATTTCTTCAATGTTGCGAAAAACAATAAAAATTCATGACTAGTGATATTATTATACCGATATCTTGAATTTCTACAATTTCCATTTCGAAAAGTAGAATTATCATTTCTATAACTTCGAAAACGATGAATTGTATTAGAAGACAGCATTAATCAGGAGTTCCAGTTGGAACAGATTAAAAGAGTTATGAGTAAAGTTACATAGACTTAAGTTCACATTTCAATTTCAAACTTGTGTAGTAGAGGTGCGCAGTGGTCCCAAAAACTAGTCTCATTAACCCTAGTCAGAGACCATGGATATTAATCAAGCTTCACTCATTCATTCGATAAGTAAATTCCACCAAGCTAGGGTAGTTTATCCATTAAGTGAGTCTGAGCCAGGCTATCTTCCAAGTCAATCTCGATGAGAAAGTGAGTTAAATACTTTGATGCTTTGAGAATTGAGATTACTATCACGATTCATGATTAATGACAATGATAACTAAAATCCATAATTCAGCTATAGTATAATATGATCAAAATATGATGATTTTCTCACGTAACCACCCGATCGGGTTCGGGTACCGAATGCACACCTCTATTGTGTATCATGTCATCTGATCATTAACGAAGATGCGCCAGCACAGAGAAACAGACAAGGTGAAGTTACAACGACGAGAATTGGTAGAATAGATTATACGGAATAATCAAGAAAAATATCTTCATAGATGAAGCTGTAATAAACGTGTGGACTATGAGAATCCGTGGACGTGCCAGAGCTTGAGAACGGACATTTCACGTTGTTGTAAGAACTCAAAAACGTAATTTTACTATGATGCTTGCTGCCAGTCCTGCCAAAAGTCTGATCTATCATCAACTTCAAAGTGGAACTGCTGCAGATGCATAATTTATCGCTCAGCCAAGGAAGTTGTTTTTCCTTCTACCATGAATGGGGTCTCGTCCGGATGATTCAAATACATGCATACATTAACGATATAATTCAGTAATCATTTGAGATGTTGATGAAAAAAAGCTCGAAGAAGCTCAGTACGGATCTATAATTTGTTAACAGCCCATTATTTCGCGTTCTCCGACGGAGACTTAGACTGAACAGTTAATAACTTTTACTCTGCGTTTAACGTCCTTTGATTCCCAGTTCCTGGGACTGGAAATCAAAGGACGTCCTTCACGTTTTACGGCCAGTTCTTCAGATATCATGAGGTCCTCAGGGATACATCGGCAACATGTTCTTCTTGGCCTTCCAACAGCTCGTCATCCTTACACTTACACACTTTCATCTCTCCCAGAACACTTGTCTCCCGATCTCTTCACATGACTATTCTATATCAGGTGCCCTCTTCGAACCCGATCTTCCAGTTCCTTCAGACTACACGGCTTTGCAAACTCCTTACTTGACACACCGTTCCTCCAATTCACTCTTGACATGATGCATCTTAGCACTCTTCGATCGCACGCGCTCAAAATCTCGAACATCTTCTGTGAGAGGGGCCACGTTTCATAGCCATATAGCAGGACCGGTCGAATGCTGGATTCAAAAACTTATTGTCTGAGCTCATCAAAGAGATACTTTTGTTGTTTAAAAAAAGCTGTGTCAACTCTCTCTGTTTGGACCAAACTGTCGCATCCCTTATGGAAACTTCTTGTAAGATAAAGTCTCTATCTACAGTTGAATTACAGTCCCATTATTGCCTGTCTTACCTACGCCTATCTGACTTCCTCTAATGGACCCTACGGCACTTCTTGATCTCCCGTCTCAAAGTCATTTTGCTCATATAGAAGATTTTCGAGGTTCTCCTTCCATTTTCTCCCTACATGATCGTCAGATAGGATTACTGCACCATTTTTTTTCTTTTGAAATATATAGCGCCATTTAATTCTTGATTCTCACTCTTCATTTGTCTTGTCAGTTTGAACATTTTCTTTCTCAGTTCAACACTTTTAGTTCCATACACCCAGGATTTCCAAGAACCGTCCTTTGCAATCGCCACATCTCTTTGCAACTTTGACTTGACTTTGCATTCACTGCGATCTCCACTCTTGGTCACTTGCTATTTCTTAAAAGCCATTCTCTTAGCTTTTATGGCCTCTGGAACCTTGATGTTTCACCACCAAGTCTCTCGAATGAACTGTCTACGCTTCCCATTTGTTCACCAGTCTACATGTACAAATTGTGCATGTACGTCAAAAATCCATCGGAGTGCGCGAAATATTTGACTTTTGACAAATTATTATTCCTGGGAAGGTCAGAGACACCTTTCTCTTCATGATTCAAATACAATTTCCTGAACCTTCAGGTGGCTGTACCATATACTTTATGCTAAATATTGTTGAGCAGTGCTTCGCACAATGAAGCTTAGTTTAACGGTATTAGCTATATACACAACTAACTACATGAGAAGAAGCTAATTATTTCCATTAACGAGCAGTTATTCATTACGAACAGTGCTATATACACTGTACTTGCAACATCTGCATCGTTATTTACCTGCTGGTCTATACTGCAAAGCATGATGCTTCAATGCAGGATTTTCCAACCGTAGGTGTAATTTGAAATATAAAGGATGTGAAATTCCTTCAGAGAAATCTTCTCAACGTGTTTATATCGAACACGTAGCATAAGTCATACAATTTACTTAATAAGGCATTATCAATAGAATTAATTACCATGACTTAACATTAATCATGCACCATTTTCTAAAATTAAACCGGCTTCTGACTATTTCACATTTGATTTGACTAGATGACATTTGACTGTGTGGTGTCACATTTTCCTTTGCCAAAATTTAAGATTGTTTACTTTTACCTCTATATTTGATCCGGAAAACCTATAAAACTCATCATCTCTCATTCCAAGTTTCATAATATCAATTTTAAAATCAATCAAATGAACAATTGACAGAAGATTGATTGATGGAAGCTGTTAAAATGCTTAATCTGAGTAGGTAAACCAGCTTATCATCTACAGGGTTGCCCGCGCAAAATCAAGAAAAAAAGGACGCCTTTGTTTCTATTGATTTCAAACAGGTGATGATCGTGAATACTGAATAGGTGATCAAAAATACTGCTTAGTGCAAACACATTAGGCTCACAATAAAACTTTGATTAGTCAAAATTTCATGAAATGACACCAGACATGGAATAATTTGATTCTACTTCAACTTTTGTCACCCAACTTTTGTAGAGCATGAACATGGCTAAGGCCATTTTTGAAATTGAGCACGGAGTGCAATTGAGATAGGATCACGGCCAGAGTAAAAAAACTTTCTATTCATCGAATATGTGCATGTACTGCGTTCAATCTATATTCAATTCGTAACAGAAAATCCAAGTTACTGATTTGTATTCATTTGCATTCTTTGCAAGTCTACGGTTTCTTCTATGGTAGGTAGTCTTATTTACTTTATCGTGATGATCAAGAAATCCTGATCACATTCCATTTTATAATAGTCATAACTCACAAAATAAATGGAGATCTGAAATAAGACATTTTCCACACAAATCTGACTCATGGTCATATGAATACAATTCAAGCGGCGTCCGCTATTCCTGCGGTTTTCTTAGCGGTTTAGTAGGCCGAAAAGGAGGACACTATGACACGACCACCACCACAAGTCTAAAGCACAGAATACAACCTGATGTTATTTAGATCGTTTAAATAATGACAATATAAGATGATTTCGGATTAACGTGAGTACGATTTTACACGAGTGATCCACCAATGTGCAAATCAAGAGGAATCCAACAATATTTCAGTGCAATTTGATACAAATCAGTGCATGTTAATAAAACTATCAAGTCAAGCAAGATGCAATCCCAAACTCAGTATAAGCAAAAAAGAATGCAATGAATTACTTTTCATAAGCATCCCATGTCTACATCTCATTAAAAAAATTCATCTGACAAGATGGATAGTATGGCTGCATCGAAAATGCGATGATTTGGCGAAAATAATGCGTCCTTTTTAAAAATAAGGTTTTAGCCATAAAAAAGGACAAAAAAGGACGTCCCGCGAAAAAAGGACGACTGGTAACCCTGCATCTATGCAGACCTTGTATAACAATTGAAAGCATTGTTACCATTAGGATTGGGCATTAATGTCTTATTGTCATCATTATCAATTCCAGAAATTTCAAGTCAAGAGAGTGAAATATCGCTTAGTGAGTCACTATCACATGATTTTGAGACGCGATTGCAGCAATTTTATGATGCCAAGATTGCCATGTTTAAACCATCTGATTCTTTAATGATTTTTTTGTTGGCTGTCTTGCAGTTGAAAATCGCTGTGCTTTCTCACATAGAAGCAAAATTCGAAAATTACCACACCACAGACCTATATTCCAGCAAAAAAACATTGACACCGAGAAACAAAGCTGCCTGGGAACAGGAGACAAAACCTCAAGTATCTCCTAGATAATCATACCTTTAAGCTAGTTATCTCAAATAAATCAATTACCAGTTGGTAAAAAGAGAGACTATGAGCTAGGTTATACAATAGAACCAATGCTTACATTACCTCAAAGTGCGCATTATTTGATGAACTGCTAAGCATCAATTTAGGGATTATACGATAAAAAAGTTCCAGACTTAGGTTGCATACAATTAATCTTCAACAATACAGTAACTCTTAGATCAGACATGTCGATTCGAATACGATACTTCCATTGCATTGAGGTAGGCCTTCTAAAGCATAGATTGATTACTCGTTTATGAATAAGTGAAAGAAAGTTTGTGAAAGTATCAAATGAATTAGGAAAGTCAAAGCAAATATTACATTTATATAGTTTAAAAAGTTTCATGACATGTTTTAGCAATGATAGACTAACCACTCAGTTAGAAAATCAATTAGAACAGCTTAGAAAATGAATCGGCTAACCACATCCATCCCTGATTTTTCGCTGCATTATGCGATACACAAGACTTACCTGAAATTTGCTGTGGGCCAAATACTTCGTATCTAGCAATCTAAAATCAACGACGAGAATATATGCATTATTATAAAAGCCTCGCTTGAGCAAGAGAACACTTACTTAGGAAATGTGGTTGTCACGAATTCCTTGTAGTCATTATACGTCTGAAAGCGATAAAATTAAGATTCATTTTCACTATGTGATGTAGATAGCATCCACGAATTTATTTTTTTACAGTACTATACTGAATGATAAATTCATCGTCAGAACTCGCTTGCCAAGCTCATTAGCTGACGAATTGATACGAGATGTTCTTAATTAAATCACATTAAATTAGAGCTGAACAACCCATGCTCCTTGAAATTTCAAACCGATTTAATTATAGTTACATGCAAGACTTTGAGGTCAATCGCTTTCAAAAACCGATAACAAATCGATGAACATCTATTTATAAACGGACATTGAAAGCAGAGTTGGCAAAAAACCCAATGTGATAAAAAAAGTCATCAACTTTTAAATAGATGGGGTGTTTCACACGGCCTTTTCAAAATTCAATGGGATTTTGTACTGCCCATGCTTTGATTTCACCAACAAGTGCACGATTACAACTGTAACTGGCATCTGTAACGACTATTTTGTCTTTTCTAAGGTTTTTAGTGACTGAATAGACCGATAAGCGTGAAATCAGCATCATCAGTCACCGACTTGAGTCATTGTTTATTTTACCACAAGTCCCTGCACGACGAACTCTTGTTACACTGTCATCGAGCATCCACAACATTATTTTGAATTTTGACATAATTACATGTAAACCGGCGTTGTGGCCTTGTAGTAGATTGTTTACTCTGCGTCCGGGAGTTTGGTTCAAACCTTGGTCGGGTCAAACTTGAGACTTTTAAAATAGGTGCACTCTGCATCATTGCTGAACATTCAGCACTAAGAGAATGAGACTGAGATAAATGACAACTCGGAAACATGGAAGAAAGACTCCGTGCATAATGTGCTTCCGAGTATAAGCAAGGATCATTTATTTACTATTTATTTAAGTCATAAAATATATCATGCACATTGGACTTTTTTTGCTGCCACTTTTTGAAAGAAGATTAGCTTTGCATTTCAATGTAAACCATATCCAGGATACGTGTATATGTCCATCTAATTTCTTCGAGAACGTGATTGATGACCTTTGTTGACTTTTGGTTAAATGAGTGAATAAGCAGATCATGAGACGGATCAGTGATCTGATCCAGGCAAATCTTGTGTGATTGCTGAAACTTCTAGAATTATGGCGTTATGAATATGAAATAGCCTGCACCGGTTTCCATTGGTTTCCATAAAGTATTACAAAACAAACATAATCTTCCTCAGGAAATGTTTCCTACGCAATTCCGATGTAACTTCCTTATTCATTGTATCTACTCCGGAAGGTCGTGTTTACTATACCATACTCTAAGTGAATATATTGAAACCGTCAGATTAAACTATTTCATATTCATAACGTGGCAGTTCTTCTAGGCTTTCAACAATCAATACAAGCCCTGACTGTGTCACATGCATTGTAAATTTTAAAGTGAAAGCTAGGAGAATCTATGAAATAGAGCTTGACTACCGTATTTCCTCTTATAAACGCCTCAGCTGAGAGGTCACCTTTTTAATAAACGCCGCACCACTTAATATCGAGAAAACTAGATAATAATGGCTAAGTGCATTACATAGTATATCGTCCATTGAGCTAAAAAACTCGGACATATAGCTTTATCAAACGTCACTGGAATACTCAATGATATTGTACTGTTCGTAGTCTACACGCATATCAAGACAAAATAAGTCATATAATATAAGCAACACATTCCAATCAATTCATCAAATTTAATATCGCTATCGACATCAGATTCTGAATGATGATCAGATTCCGCAACTTATAGATCTTCGCTTATCGTCGAGCACTGAGTCATCATACTCAACATTAGTGTGAGCCCCGCCGTCAAGTCACCATGGGAAAGAAACAGCAAATACGAGTACTGTACCGGTAATTCCAAGAAATAAGTCCTACATCGCAGAGATGGAAACCGCTCAAGATTTTCGAGCCGGTCCGGCGGCCGGCAACCAGCCGAGATTAATGGTCCGGCCGCCGGCAACCTCCAGGCAGGACGCCGGAAGCAGGCCAGTTTCAGACCAGTAGCAAGTCACTAAAAATGCTGATGAGGCTATTACTGAACCTTTCAAAATTATTAATCAAAATAGACATACAAGATCCAATCTAAATTATTCATGCCTTACTAACCTAGGTCTACGGAAAAATCATCTGCATGGAAATGACATTTCCACTTATAAGCCTAATATCATACCAAGCGACCCACTCTGATGAGAATGCAGTAATGATGTTTATGAGGGACTCTTTCTACGAATGCGTTTCACAGACAGGAATAGAGTACAAATTAGGCCTGATTGTTGGTTCACCGCAAATTATTATGATAGCCAAATTTAGCACAACGCTAATTGGAAAGCAATCTCGAATACCCGATTATTGTGATTTTATTAAAAAGTTTTATATTATAGCCTCTATCCTAAAAAAGCGAGAGAATGTTATTGTGCCTTTTTATGGTGCTGTGTTATCTATCTTCGCATAAAACACTTATCTATATTATTTTTCGTATAACATTTATTTTCGTCTAAAATGCATCTTAGTGAGGTAAACATGATATAGGCACCAGTTCCGGTATACATAAATTTGCGATTACAGTTATCGCTATGCAATAGTTCATCAAGATGAGTGCAAACCGATACCTTGTTATACAAATTGTTGATTGTATATCACAATTTTCCTATTTGATTACCCGCTCGATATTCAGGAAAAATCAGATACATCAATTGAACATACATAATAGGCTACGTAATCTACAAGATTTCCTTTGAAAACCATTTACCCATCAGATATTGTTGACTAAAATCATTTCCAACATGCTGAAAGATGTAACAACTACTAAGTTGAATAATAGTTTAGTTGAATTAGCTTTACTAGGTGATCAAAAGACGTTTTTCAATGAAGGAAATCTCTTGGTTGGTGAAAATTTGCTCGCTGCTCAAAATAATTAGGCCGGTCCGGTCCAGCGGCCTGTTTCCATCTCTGCTCAAATGGCTCTGCTACATTGTGTTCAATCAGCGTCGAAACCACCATGCCTTCTCGGCAATCAATAAATAGGGAATGAAGTGAAAAGGATGCAAGATGAATTTTCAGATCATGCTGATGCCGTCCCGTAGAAGTCATAAGCCTGTAATTACTGTTGGAAAATTTTTTAAAAAAGTGGAAAACCGTGCATTCCAATAAGCGCCGCGGCGTTTATTAGAAGAAATGCGGTAATACCAATTCCTGCAAAGTGAAAATCTGTAGTTGCTTTAATAAAACTTCAAACAAAAATTCGTAATGCATAAGAATGACTTTGAGCAATAATCACATCACGAATTTCGTTTTATTAGTTTTCAGAAATAGAAGTGAAAACTTCAAACTGAATTGAATAAGTAATTACAAATTGCGCTTCATTTTAGGGAAAACAAGCAAAATCACTAATTGAAAGATCCAGATACAATAGATAGATACACAGAGTATGGATATATAGGTAGAGTGTCGACTAAAAAAGTATCTGTATACAGTGAACATTTTTATATGAAAAGATTCAGTTTTTTGCGGAGAATACGTTGCCGTGGTCCAAAAAATTATTTGAGCAGTTTTTAAAAAAGTCAAAATTTTGCAAATTTATATACTACCGACATGGAAGCCCCTTTATAAGTAGCATGAAAAACATTGGATATCAAAATGAATGAATATTTGCTAATAAGCATCCTAACTAAATAAGCGGAAATTAAGCTAATTTGCAAGGGAATTTCATAAGCCGCATTATAATGGAAGTCTTCATGAAAGAGTCGAGCTCTTATTGTGATGTCGTGGCTGAAATTTCAAGTTTTTATTTCAATTCTCATCGGCATGATTTTATGATTCACTAAATTCATGCTTCACTTCTTGAATCTGAATATTGATGTGGACCCAATTTTCATCTTTCAAAGTTGATTGAAATCATTGTCCTTGATTATGTTATTTTGCTCTCCCAGTTGCAGGTTGCGTATGATATGATCTCGCTTAAGAAAATTCTCTTGAGGTTGAGCATAAAAGCAATAGGGTCATCGAGTTGCTAATTTAACAAACATTACTTCTCCAAGGTTGTCATGACACAGACGATCTGTAAAATAATATCATTTCCTTCTGCATTATGCCATCATGATCAATCAATTCCGTTGTAATTTCTTCAAAACTGCATAAATGTGCATATCTCACATTTGGAAACAATTCCGACTGTATCCCCCTCGAGTTCATTTAATAAAATCGAAGGTGTGTACACATTGGGGATTTAATAAATGCTGAGTTACCACTCTACCTAATATACTTACTCTATGGATAGATATTTTGAATCAAAACATTATTATCTGATTTGCGAAAATATGCAACCCTGGTTGAAAAAAGCGTAGAAATTTCAGTTAACTTCTGCGCAGTCGGTCTCAGATTTAAGGGAGAGATCAAGTAACATTTACTATGCGGTACTCATAACTTAGACAGCACTGGGAAGATATTTAATGCAAGGTTTCGATACCTATGATGCCCAATTTTTGAGATCAAGAAAAAGTGGAACAATTTTTTAATTGATTTTAGATAACGAATATACATGTCAATTTTCAACATTGTTAGTTATATGCATAAATCAATTCAGATAAAGGATAAATTGATACATCATTAAATGATATTATACGACTAACACGACACAAAAAATGCTTACCTCGGGCAGCGGGGCAATGCAATGATGAAGGGTGTGCATCAAGTCGATACTCTGATTGTGACCGATGAGAATAGCTTTCTGGAAATATAAATAAAGAAGAATTTGAAATAATAACTCTAAGTAGTAAAAGTATCCCAATATTGTAAAATGCATAATCCTGATGATTAAGTTCATACGTGTACTACCTCCACAGAGATAAATTGCCTTGTCTGCGTGTCTGGATCTAGAGATGAATTTCTTCAATATTAAAGGTCACGGCCAGAGCTAGTCTCGAAGGGCAAGAAGATTGACACCACATTAAATGTACAGTCAATAAATTCAGATCGTGAAAAGTCGAGCGGTGTGAATAATATTTCCATTTGACAAATTTATCATTGAGAGAAATTGAGTCAAAGATGCATGTGCGTACTTTTCACTTGACGGGCCTGGCTGCAATCTGTCCGTCGAAATTCGTGAGTTCTATGATAATAGCTACGTCTACAATGCGTGCTTGACCAATCATACCAGCCAAAGAGTGACGAAAATCTATGTCAATCTCTACAGGTTGCATACAATGGCTGAGATAAGATTACGTATCCCTCTAGACTAACCAACACGCAAATGAATCTATGTGACTATTACCAACCGTTCACTCGATACAAATCATAACAGATTGAGTAATTTACTTAAACTGCAGTGCATTGACATTTGCCTTAGAAGCATACATGTAGATGCACTATGATTGTTTGCGTGGTAATTTCATACCTTTAAACTATCGACGTGCAATCATATGTTTCAACCTTGTTCGTCATTGATTAAACACGGTGACCATAGCCTGCATCACCTGACTCCAAGACGTCTTCAACATTCCAAGAAATTCTGTGCAGAAGTGTGTAAAAGCGTTTCGTGAAGTCGTTCTTTCATAGCAACGATGACACGACTCTTCCTTTCTGACTTCTTTTTATCTATAGTGATGATACATTTCTTATGATGAATGATGCCTGTAAAATGTCTGGGAAACGCCTCAGGATACTCAGTATTGAGGCTAGTCTGGAAATAAATGACTAATATCATCATTATTATTATTGAAGTACATAAATACTTTCTTCTATGATTAAATATGACACTTTAAAATTATTAAAATTTGCAAATTGCATTTATTAATTTACGACAAGCATTTAATTCTGGACATCAACGATAACATAGGCTTAATGCGAAGTAGAGTTTCGATCCATCACAATATTTGTAGTAAGAAAATACGAATAACATCAATCTTTAATCAGCTAACTAAAACGCTTCAATGAAGGGGAAGCCCTTCCGTAAGATACCGCATGCTCATAAGTGGATAGTATAATTTTATCGAGCGAAAACGTTAGATAATAAACCATGAATGTGAGTGAGGCTATAGGGGAACTTACGGAAATATCGTAGGGGGGGGTAACAAAGTGGACCAAATGGGGCGCCACTACCCTTTCGTTTTTATTGAATGAGTTCACATCTCATGTTGCGACGTTGAGATCGGACATTGAAAAGAAACTATTAATCCTATGAATATACATGTCTTGCATGGATCTACTTGTGAAGTAGTCTATCTATCTGGGGCGACCGTGCAGAAACATTGTAGAGCTAACAAATCTCGAACAGTGCTACCCAGCCATTGAAAAGTGCTCGTCACTGACAACTCCCTATCGAAATGTGCTTTTTTGAGGTCATCCCAGTTTGGTGAAAGAAATTAATAACACTTTGCAGAAGCATCAAGCATGTGACTGCCGTTCAAGCGCGAAGGAAAGTGGAGGGGAACGTCAAAGAGGAATTTTTCTGGGAAAACATCACCTACTTAATGAAAATAAACACGTTGGTTAAAAAGATTGCTATTTTACTCCCGAGCTTTCACTCACATTCGGCAAACATAAATCATGGGAAACCCATGAAAGCTCGAAAATAAAAATATTTCCTTGAAGTAACGTCTCGGATCCGACGTTTTTTTCATGAAGGACAAAATGAATTAAAATAATAGGTGAATTTTCGTGCCTTATCAGGTACACGTCGTCATGCCAAAGTTACAAGTTGGGCAGAGTTCGGTCAAAGTTGGACAGACAAAGAGCAGTCTATATATTTTCGACAACAACATCAGGCCGCCTGCAGATTAATTCAGCCGAATGAGTCAAGATCACGTGATCGATTGGTAGAATGCCACAGCACTAGCGCGACAGACGAACTGGCGCCGAGGAATGTTTAGTGAATCGCATTACACAAAGCAGCGATGAAGTGTAGTTCTGAATCTATGTGACGCTCAAGGCCGCATTTCATCAAAATTTAAGATTTTGATGTAAAACTTCTTCAAATTTCCAAAGTTTTGTGAGCAAAACCAAATCATATCACTGATTAAAAGCTGTAAATGCATGAGTTATCGTTATTGTGACGCATCGGAAACCTTCTGTCGTTCATTTTTCTCACGTTAGATACCAAAATTGAAGGCTTTTCAATGCTTTCTTCAAATTCAAGGTTACAAACACCCTTTGCACTAATGAAGCGGCAGGGCGCCAATGAAATAGTGCTGCTTGCGAGGTTCGAGGACGGCATTAAAAAGACGGCCTACAAACTATCGACAACCATGGGCATGAAAGGTGCATATGCATAAGAAGTAAAGTATAGTTTATTTTGCTAGCTTTTACTTACATTTGGATGAAATGCAAAGGCAAGAGATGTTAAAGAGGGCATATGATCTTATGCTTACCCCATTAGCACACAATTATTTCGATAGTGCATTTGGACGAAATTAAAAAATATAAAGATTTGAGAAGCTTACGGTAATCCTTGAAAATAAGGACTTATCACACGTCTGTAAAATGAATTTCATATTTATTATGAGTCTACGTAGTTTTTTAGCTACCTTATTAGTATAAAACATGGTTTTGATATTGCAAGAATTGCTATTCGAAGGTATATGATGAAATCTACTGAAACATGTTTCATGAGAAACAAACTTACACTTCTTGAGAGAGCTTGAACAACTTTTGAGAACCCCATCGCCATTTCAAGATTTTCCTGTAATCATTCAGTTATAATTATCTATTCCACTAGAATTTAACATACAAACTTACGATCTGTTGTTGTTGTCTATCTAATAGGAGTTTGACTTTGCCATCAATCCCTTCTAGATTGGCTTTAACAACAATTGCTGAACCACCAGAATCAGAATATCGTGATTCAATAGTGAATTTGTGAGGATCATCACAAACCCTGAAACGACATAAATAAGGTATAAGAAATATGCAACTTAGCAGAAAATGTTGACTTATGCGTTAGGACGAACTAGTAGCTATTGGTAAAATGTTGGCACTAGTATTATTGAGCTATTGAAAAGTAAAACAGAATGATTCAATTCCAAAACACCATGCAGTGTGTTTAAACACATGCCGGACTCATCATCATCGCGTCATATACCAAGTTAACACCGGAACATCCAATGGAACATTTCGTCTCAATTATTTTCGGACGTCCTTTGCTACGACAACTTATAGTACGGCCGTCCATAATTCTGTGTGTTCTGGAAGTTGAGTGACAAGAGCAAAATACTTTTTCTTTCTCTCATTGGTCACCTGTAGGAACAGGTGACGCTGACAATAACTTCACCGCTTCCTTCTATCACTGACTTGTTTGCTTTGTCAGTCCACTGTAGTGTGCACTGGTAGCCTGGTAGGAAATCATTAAATTGCCACGACTCTTCGTCAATTTGTCCAATAGCAAAATTTAATTTTATCGGCGTCTCTGTCTATCGCCATTCCTAAGTCTGTGCGCCAAAGCCGCATTAACCATCTTTGAAGTCATTCAATGAATTCGGCATTTCGCCATCAATTCTTCAAGGAAGGTGACGGACAAAAGCAGTGACATTGATACATCCCTATATCACACTACATATTGATTTATTCATTTTTCAAAATGTCACAAATACCTTCACCAACTCGAGCTATAGTTTTACCCAACACACAAGTTCTTTAGCAACATCCTAGATTTCACTTCCACATCATGCTTCTCTTACACGCCAACAAGCCAGGTGCAGTCAGAAGCCATTTTCGAAATTTCAAAATATGCCAACTGCGCACGTACGAGATGGTGCAAATGTTCTTTTTGGTTAGAATTCTTACTTAATTTTACAACACGTTCAATGCATAAATATCTTTTTTAATCTCTGACACACTCTGGTCGATATTACAGCAGTATTAGGTAAAATTCAGACTTCAATTGACGCAAGAGACAATGCAATTAATCTCTGTCTTGTGATTGCTATATATTGTGCACAAATCCAGGGTTCCTCGGAATAGTTTAGCAGAGTGTCCACAAAGCTCGAAGACCCGAAAGACCGGTTCGAAGACTTAAAAATCATCAAACGTCAAGCTTCTAGTATGGCATATCCAAATATTTGAGAGCAAGAAATCTATAAATGCGCGACTTTTTCATCAAATTTAGTTATCTCGTCATCAAGTTAGAAAAATATAAGACAATCATCATGTATTCGCTCTAATGTGATGAGATATGTTTTATAGTTGTCGAATATATCATGCAAAAACTGAAAATCAACAGAAAGCCCATATAGATGCTATCTAAGTAGCAAAAAATGTTCACGTAAAGTCCTAATGCCCTTTACTTGGAAGGGCAATCGTACTTGATATCTCCCAGCTTTGGCGTACATCAATCAGGACCCCTTACCGGGCAATTTGATTCCTATCTGCATAGATTCTTAATATTTCTGACTCCTTTGAACAAGATGACTTTAATTTCATTTCAAATACACGCGCCATTGTAATGCAAGATGTTCCAGTCACCAAAATAATGTAGCGTTCATTCCAGTGCTGTCATGATTCATAAATATTCATTGATGTTGTCAATGTTAATCCAACAAGGATGATGATCTCTATCGATCCCACTTATCCGCTGAGTGAACTGTTTAGTCCAAATCACAATTGTCATACTCGAGTTAGACATAAAGTCTGTCCACAAAATCTGCCAGAACAGTGCATTTTAAGCCATTCAGTATAGTGTATAATGCGTAAAACCCTAACTTTGACCTAAATAAGTTGAATGTTGACAAAAGTTATTGATGCTTTCATGACAAAGTGTTGGAAGCATAAGTGAGTACAGAAGCATTAGAGAACTTTCTTACCTGACAGGTAGAAAAGTAAACAACAATTTCCTTTCATAGCCATTTAGATCAGGGAAGACAAGTTCTTCATCCTTTTCAGGATTCTTTGCAAGGAAATCCTTCACTTCCTGCCTGTAAGTAAATAAATGCACGGATTGATGATGATCGTCTAATTGAATACTCGCATCACCAAATAAATTAATAATGCATAATGAACAGATGGAGCAAAAAAGTATTCATCTTCATGGGTGATAAACTATTTCAGCTATTTTTTATTGCCAGTAAAACACATACAAGCGAAGAAATTACGACCTGAGTTCTTATACTTAGGTCGGTTGGTGAGTCTTATGCCCAAGTTCTCTTACAGTTTATTGAGAAAACACAGTGAAATTCGCGGAAATGTAAAATTTTAATCTTAATACAAGAATAATGCAGAAGCAAGACAAGGATCTCAATAATTGACGAACAAGTGTTTAGATTGAACAAGAAAGATGTGTAGCATCGACGCAAAGGAAAATGATGGCATCGATCGTTCGCATCCATTATGCAAACGTTTAGCTGAAAATATGAGGTAAAAAGCAAGAATTGCAAAAAAGACGACCTTCCAAAAAAAGGAAGACTGACAACGTTGCAATTATCTTAAATTTGATTTCAACATCTCTTCTACCAAATAAGGTGGCCACCACATGGTTGAATAGCTCAGTTGGTCAAGCACCATGCTTCGGTTCAGTGGTCCAGTCAGAAGGTCCAGGGAGTGAGTATGACCGCTTAAGTACGAGTACCATCACTCACCCAAGAGATTGTTAGCCAACTACTTGTACCTGTTGAGCTGCCAGTGTATGAAGGCCATCCAAATTCCCATACTTTTTAGTCCGGGCATGAAACACCTAGTATGAAATAGCATTTCTTCATATAATGTGATGCGAGCAGTCAACTTTCTTTACTGGATATAAATAAAATCGCTCAGATGAACGGTGCGCATTCGGTTACCTCAATCTGTGCAGCGAATTACAGTATGTCATTCTATTATTATCATTTGTAAACATCTAGGGAGTTTCAGTGGCACTGGTGACGGCATCAGACTCGTCGCATTTCTTGTAGAGCTCTGCTATATGAGAAATTTTCTGGTTTTCAAATTTCACATTTTGATTGCATTATGATGATACAATACTTTGCACTGATGAATAACGCCTGATGCTCACAACACATCTGTGTGCTTATATACCTGATTAAGATGGGAAGTCACACCACATTTCAACAAAAATTATCCCACCTCTTATTTGTAATTGAGAAAAGTAAAAAGGCAACTCAACTTTGTTTTATCGTCTAATTTGTATTAAAGTTAGTTTCTAAGTCACGACAAGTGATTGGGCGTCCCGCGCCTTCAAAGGTCGATAGAACTAGGTGGAAGACTTCTTTATTATCAACAATTTATATATTAAGACTTCCCTATTATCATATAATTATTTTCTTAAAATTGCAACCTACGTTCGCACTAGCAGTACCTGAAATAAAAAGGGAGCTGTTTCATGTTGGGAATTATCAACTTCAAATGTAACGAAATTTTTGAAAAAAAGTCAGTGAATCACTGTTTGAAACGTACACTTTTTTGTTCAAGAATTGCTTCATATTATCTGGTAATTTCATGGAAGGTTCAGACACGGATTTTAGATCTTCAATATATCCTGTGAATCGCTTTTCGATTTCCAATTTTTTCGTTTCTATATCATTCAAATTTCCAAAACCAATCCCTGCAAGATCAAGAACAAAAATATCAGAATTGAATGATGATCCAACGACCAATTGAAAATTCTTGAGAAATTACTAGCAAAAGCGAAGACAATGTCAAAAACACAGCAGTGGATATTATAAATTTCTGTCTCAGCAATAATTAGATTTTTCAAAAGAATCCACCAATATTTTGTAATTTAATATGCACTATATTATATACATACACACACACATATTAATGACAATCTTCGCGATTGACCAAAATAGTTTTTGAAAAAGAAAGAATGACACGGTCAATAAAATACGATCTTTCTACTGGACTGCATATTCGAATATCTGTTTTATGAATCCGATACTACGATTGAAGATGTGGATGTTCAATTTGTGTCGCTAATATTCAAAAAATTGTCGGTATCATAAAATAGTCTACAATCATGTGTCAGGTGGGAGCATGCAAAGATAAGAAGAAGAAAACTATGCCGACAACATGATATTAATCTTGGGCTCAATTTCTGTAATAAATTTAAACGTCTGTACTCGCTGGATATAAGTGGCTTCACATTTGCACGGTAATTTTTCATGCACAGTAACTCAATTTTAATTTTAATTTTAATTGCGCTGCAAGAGGAGGTGGAGATATAAAAATCGGTTTGACTTTTGCTACAGATCCTTCTCAATTCTGCTCTAACATTTCTGGATTGAATATCATTTATAAAGGGTATGTGAACGTAAACAGTTATCTCATTTGATTCATGCTTTGATTTTGCGAAGTTGTTCTTATGCACAACAACACGTTTATCAATAATGTGAATATGATAATCATTTTCAATAAATTTGTTACGCATGATCGCCTTCTTCAACTTCGGAATTATTGGAGCAGTTCCTATGTACTCTGAGATTTACTGACTTTAACAGATTGATTTTACGTGTGAATGGTGCATGACTAGTCCAAGGAAGAATGTGTCTACTATGGAATGACTTAGTGTAAAATTTCGTTTTTCTGAAGTAAAGACAATAGGGGTATCGACTGAATTAACAAGAAAGAGATTCTGTCATCCAGAAGAGATACTGAAACAATGAAAATATGAATATGTACTTCTGCGACTGCACATGTAAACAAGCATATCGTCTAGGCACTAATTTTCTAATTTCAACCTTGATGGCTCAATTCTGATATGTTTAAGTTTCCTTTTAGTGGCAACACCCGAAAAACATTCTAATTCTATTTTCACAAATTCATCACCTGAAGATAGCTATAGATAAAAGCAGAAATTATCGAAATTTATTCCAACATATAATTTGGCTCTTTTCTAAAGAAAAACATTGAGTCATAGTCAAGGAATTTCCCTGCTAAGGACGGCAAGGTCTTCGCTAAGTACTGGGACGACGGCTTCATAGAGAAATTAGAGTGGTCGTCAGCACGGTTTCATATAGCAAGCTATGTGGGACAACTTGGGCTATGGCAGATTTCATGTAATTGGACACAAGTGACTTTTGAGGCAAACCTTTTACTTGAGGCAGCTATCTCATTTTGGAGTGTTAGTTTGACTTTATGGACGGCTTCATGAATGAGATAGATCGACTTTTAACTGGCAATTTCGCTTCATAATTGTAACCGTCTTTTATAAACCCTTACCCCCATCACCCTTATATTATATAAAAAGTCTTTTTATAAAGTCTAAAAATATTTTTTTAACTTATTCCGATGAATGGCAGAAGTCAAGAGAATCACATCCCGGATGTGACGTAGCGACTAAATTGGTGTCATGTTATATGTTCATGACAATAATCATCAGCTTATCATAGTGATTATTAAGATATCTATTTTATAATGGTGGACCTTTATTTCACTTATCGACTGTATCATTGCACAAGCCAGAAGTTGAATCACCAGCATTCTGCCGCGGCCATGTTGGTAGGCGTAGTTTTCCATTGAGGCGAGCTTCTTTTGCCACGAACACAGGTTATGGATCGCCAGACAGGTCCTCTTCCTCTTCATCGCCTGTTCGTCGCCACTTCCTGAAAACTCTTTGCAACTCACTAGATGAGCGAACTTCACCGATAGCGTTGGATTTTTTAATCAATTTTCTTTTTCGGAAATGTGTCATATCATTTGGTAAAGGATAATCGAATCTTCTAGGAAGCGTCACACAAGACACGCCTCTTCCGATTGTAACAAAAGGGGGAAATCACGATTAATGTTGACCTGTATATACCAAGCAGCAGGGTTGGCATTGGGTGAAATGGGTTTTGATTAGGCTGGTGGCTAATATGGAGTTTTTCAAATTGAAATATCCATGGGTTTCGTAGGATTTTTCAAATTTTGCTGAATTATGAAGTGATGTGTAAATATTATTTTTATGTTTTATGCCATGGATGGGTAAGATATCTTCCCTGAAATTGGTGATATAAATGTTGCTAAATTGTGTATTTTTTTATACTCGATAACCCAACGAATTTACACAGAAATCGGCATTTGTTCGGATAGGCCTACCTCTATTGTTGATCTGTCAGTAATCATGCTTCACTGTAAACATGGAAAGCCTATAAGCAACTGTATTATCATTGAGCCATATTTTTAGCTAAATGAAGAGAATTGCATGTATTTAAATTGACTCTTAATTGCTGTCTCTCTATCAGGTACCCGACTCAACAAACTGCTCGTACCGGCGATTAATATTTCTGCCTATTCAATCTTCACTTAACGATAATTTCATGCCTTCAATGACATCAAAACCCATATGTTTTAGCGTCAATCGGACCGATGGCTGCAAAGTAGCTATACAGCTAGCAATGTTATAACCAATCATAAGTCTGACACGTCATATTTCGCTTAGGCTTATACGTTTAGCTTTCACAACTCTACACTTCGTAACTAAGGCAATAGCGTACTTTCCAGGCATCACTGCATCTAGCTGTCTAGCATATCAACTGGCAACGTCTTAGTTTATTTTATTAGTTTTTTTTAGTGCAACGTTTTCGCAATTACCGTCATTTCTCGAACATAACATTCCAGGTTTTATGATTTTTTGCAATTTCAATGCGGACAGTATTAGAGGGCGGATTTTGTGAATAAATTTTTCATTTCGTAATTTATCTATGGGGATGATCCGAATGTGAGGAATAGGATGATGTGAAAAAATGTGAAAAGTTATGTATCACATGCAAGCATTGGATCAGATTTGATATAACTGCATGTCTGGAATCAATGTGAATAGCTTGGTTGCAGTGGCAGATCAGCAAGATTCACTAATTCTATTCCTTCGATTTATCACGCACGTTTAGTATCAGCTTTCCCTCTACATGTATCTGGTATTTGCTGACAGCCGTAAGTACATGCACGGTCGAACTTCCTGTATTTCCCAGGCTGTAATTGAGACACTATTAATACACTAATCAGGCTTTATTGGATCACTTATCCTTGCATATTGCGATGGATTAAAGTTCAACCTCAGCATTCATTCCTATCATCGCATCTATGGCCCTCATAGCTACATTCCCTCGTCAAAGAAGATTGGACTTAAGTAGAGCCAGGAATGATTCGGAATTGCTTCAAGAAAGCGAGCGTTCATTCTATCAGGGGTGAAGACCGATCCATTAGTAAAGACCTCTAGATGCTCGACGAAAAGAGTACAGCCACGAATGCATAACTCAAACAGTCGGAAGAGAGCACTTCGTGTCGCGATGAACAATGCCTGAACAATGTGACAATGCCTCGTGAGTTTGCACACAGCTACAGATTTCCTTCTCATCTGCTATTCTGACCCCTTAGCAACAGGATCTTCGTTAGTTTTGCCAGCCTAGTCACAAACGAAGACTAAATAAACTACATGCACATTGTCATATAATTTACTCAACTTTAATGCTCGCTTCCTACACAGCAAATTATCCGACCTGTTAGTCTCTCTTGGTACTGTCTGATGCAGTGAGTTTTGTAAAAGAAACCTGGTTGAACAATCGTCACTCCGAACCATTATTACTAGTAATTCAGGCTATACCATTTACAGAATAGACTTTCGGTCAGGGATCGCAATTCACCAAAGAAAAAACGGAAAATCGGGAAAACCCGGGGTTTGAATGCATAAATTTGAAATATTTACATTAGACTAACTTCGTAAAAAAAACGGAAAAGAAGGAAAAAACGAAAAATTGCGATCCCTGCTTTCGCTGGTTCAGCAATTTTTGTCAGGAAAAATGTAAACTGCCTACTTGTCAATGTTCCTAAAATGAACTCAAACATCGTCTCTATTGTTTTAATGCCCCCTGAACTTTCAATTCAATATTTCTTCTTTCTTGCATGCGAATGGACTTATCACAGTCACTCGGTTCAAATCAATCACAAGACTTGATCCTCAAGCCTATGATAATTAAGATGACTGCTGACACCTTACAATATAAGACGATTACTTTCCCTCAATTGCTGAAAATGATAGTTCATTTACTGACTTCGAGTTAACTATCAACAAGAATATAGGTAATATTGAATTCATTAAGGACAAAATAACAAAACTTCTCCCACCATCAAAATTTCAATAACACTAGAAAATAATCAATCGGTTTTTCTGAAGAATCTTGCTCAACACCTTAGAAACTTCCATCTCAATCACTTAATCAATCCTCATTTTCTTCTCCCCATCTCCCCAAAACAGTCAAACAACCTTGTTAGACTTTAATGTACTCTTAATCAACGCTTCAAGATGATGTTTTAAGCTACGATTGCATTATTGATTACATCTAAGGTAGAATTACGTATCATATGAGAAAGAATTTAGAAAGTTGTTTTATTTATCATAGACATGAAAAGGATTTTGATCAGTCATTGTTCAATTTCATTCGCAGCTTCCTATAAAATATGAGATAATTTACCACAAAAATTGAAACTATCTACTTTCAACTGGTGTCTGAACTCAGTAATGACTTTTCAGATATTGAAAATGATGACCCTTCTGAGACGATTTGAATATTAATGAAAATATGTGCTTCATCAAAAATCGGACCATTACCTGTAGATCATAAGCGGGGAAAATCTATACAATGCAGGGCGTTCGCCTAAAAGGAATTTAGTGGAACGAAGGTTAAAAAATAAAGAACTGTCATCAACTTTGATTTCGTTTTTTTTGCGTTGACGATGAACTTTCAAATTCAATTTCCATTATTTACATTACACATGGTTCCGTTACCGCGCACTGGATGTTTCTGATGCACGCCAAAATTGCACGTCATTGCTACGACAGCTGATGACGATTGAGAATAAGGCCTTTCACTGATTATGTAAAATTAATTAAACTATCAAGGACGGCTATCGTCAACGACACTGTCTCCGCTTAGTAATTGGCCAAGCATGTGACATTTGACAAGCTTTACTGAAAAGCGTAAAGTCATCAAATTCTTAAGTATAAGGATGTTCATACCCTAGAGGTTTGTGCCTCCTATACAATCCCTAACGACTTAATGCTTCATAATCACATTTAATAAAGCAACAATTGTTGAAAAAATGTAATAGTAAATTTGCTCAATGGTGAATACATACAAGCGAACCAATCAAGGACAGAGAATGAAAAAGTGATGTTCATACCTTCGTAAAATGATTTGTTAAAATCAAATTTGTGTTTCACGAGGAAATCTATGCTAGATCCATCCAACAAAAATACCCTTGGTGACATACGCAACTGATCCGATGAATGCGGGAAAAGATAAAAGCTATATGGATGGTAGTGATAACTGCAAATAAATATAAGACAATGTGATAAATTGATTAAATGCATCGCATAAGGGTAGAAGAAACTATTTCATAATTGAGAATTTTTATGCAACATGCACAGTAGGGCCACTTAGAGGAGCAGCTGGAGCAGTTTCAAGAATGATGTAAAAACATTAAACGATGTTCCTCCTTTCTGAGCATTATAGGCGATAAATAAATTAAAAACATATTTTGTCAGCAGCTATTGAAGGATTCGCAGAACACAATTTTCAAAAAATAAAAATATTATCGCATATGCATACATCAATTGTCATTAAAAAGCATGTGAACTACTGTGCTGAATTCTGTTTTTTCTATAACTTAACCAAATTAAATCAGATCCAAACTCAGTTTTAAAAAGATACAATCATTTGAAGATCACAACTGTCATATATTGTATAATTGGTGAATATGGAATCAAGCTAATCGAGTATCATTTATATAAAGCTGATTTATTATATTGACTTCGAATAATAGCAAATAACAATCATTGGTCAAAAGCATTTACCAAGAAATATCCAATATAGAGTCTCCAACATAGAACAACGTGCATGTCTAAGTACTTGGTGTGCGAGAAGACTCCTTTATAAACTGGATCTACAGGGTTTATGGAATAATCAAATTAAAATTGACAAAGCGAATTATAAGTCAACGATCTTCCAAAGATAAAAAAATCATTAAAAAATCATCAATTGTGAAAATAATTGAACTATTCTTACAAATAGCATTTCAGTTATTTTCACTGTTTTCAATTATTTTCACACTTTCATAGCAAAACTATGAAATTATAGAAATTTATTCTTTTATATCCTATGAAAGAATAACTCATAACTATGGTACAATATTTGTCATTGGTTTCTGTCTATAGCTATGACTATTTCTAAGTTGAAATCTCCAGATAACGGGCTGTAATCCTTTGCTTATTGAAATTACCAGGCTGCAATATAATTTATCAGACCGCAATGCCATTTATCAGGCTGCAATGCAATTACATTGCTGCCTGATAAATTTACAGGACATATCGTATTAACTGTGGAAAAGTAACAATTCAAGAAACAATCATGAAATGCACAGTAATTGGATGTGATGCGAATAAATTTCTTCCTTTTCTTCCAAAGATTCTTCCAAACTTATGAATAATTGAAGAGATGTGCAGCTTAATCTTCTCTAATTATTTTTTATTATTTCTTTACTTTAGTAATTTTCTTTTTAGTAGTATGCTTGTCCTGCATTTTTGACTTTTAACTTACAGTATTTGTCTTTAATAATTTATTGATTATTAGTGTAAATTCTGTTTTCAATCTTCTTTGCTTACCTATCACTTTATATGTGCATGACTGAGGCGAAAAGCCGAAAGCTCTCACGACTTTAATGAAGCATCTAATGCCTGTTGAAATGATCGCTATGATCAGGCAGCAATTCAGATTATATTAAATTGCTGCCTTCTAATCATGACATAGTGGCATTACATTGTTTACTGATAGATCTAGTCAAATTATAGCTATTTCTGTGCAAGCGCAGACATCGAATTGAAATGTGCTTATGTGTAGACCTAATATTTGCATAGTCGAAAGAATGACAAATTACATCATGAGAACTGTTCAGTTAGATTGATGCTGAACTGCATCAACCTCTGAAGCTACTTTCAACTTAATAAGTCAAATCGAGGTGAACCGACCGGCAGTGTGCCGAATGACTACAGTACGGGATCTCTCATATCTATCGATAAAAGTGAGACATTGTTTTCAATGCTAGCATTCCACGTATTATCTGTGTAATTGAGCTTGATTTTCTTTGATATACCCTAGTCGGTTCACCTCACATTAATAGCACATAATACTTTAGGGCGTGGGACAATATGGAGACAAATTGCATGCATCATAGGAGACTTGTGCTACGATTGTGCATGTACGTGTGGGTGATTTCGATCACAGCTGTAAATACAATCTACAGTCGAGCTGTTGACTATTACACACAGAATTAGATTGTTTACTCGCATCACTTTCCTAGAAGTGCAAACTGATTCAAACAGATGGCGCATGCAGGAACTTAATAAGTGGGCAAAAAGAAATGTTTAATGCCTTACAGAAATAGGAAAAATAGTCGTGCGTCGCTTGCGGATTGCTCTGAATTCCTTCAAAATGCTCCGATCGCCACGAATCCTTCAGATTCGAAGAATTCAGATCATTGCACAAAAGTTTTCTCGATAATGTTGGGCCCTCTGATCATTATTTAGAAAGTTAGCAGGTGCACGAAAAAACGTTCACAAACTTCTCTGTAGAACTTGACATCGACTGCGTCGCTTTGCTGTGTGATCCGTTTGATAACAGTCACTGAAACTTTGCACAATTTGGCGTCTTTAATGTTGAACTGGCTGCTCATTGTTCGATTGCTATGGTATTGTGTCAGCAGATTGTGCCATTTCAATAACGTTACATGTTCCAATGCTTCCCTTCTAGTCAAACGGAAGAAGAGACGACCTGTCTAATTCTGTGCTATTACAGCTGTAGTGGCTGTAGTTGGCTGTTGTAGTTGACTGGAACAGGCTGTAACTACAGCCAACTACAGAGACAGTCGGCTGTAATTACAGTTGAATCATCCTATCAAAAATCATTCAATTATCAATATATCGACAAGTTGGAATACGGTTTATTTCAGATTTGGTCAGTATGCCGTAGGAGCAGTTAACTCAAGATCTGTGAGATCTGGGAGTTGCAATCCATCACATTCCGAAGAAATCAAGGTGAAAAGAAAACTACAAATAGCGAAGGTAACTTGATTTTTAAGCTAATAAGTGTTTCAGTAGAAGCATAGAATTAAACAACTTTTCTAAAAAAATGCGTGCTTGTTTTCAAATTTAAATTCTTAAGAACAAACGCATCAAAGAGGAACACAGGGACATTCCTGTCTCTCGCTCAATCAAGTCTTAGAAAAAAAGACATACTGCGCCTCAGTCAACTTCATGATCACTGCTTCTGACTCACTTTCAAAGCTGTGATATCGATTTATGTAGGCGCTTTAGAGTGTTCACAGAAGACAGAGCATGAATAAGCCCATAGATATCCAGCCTCAGGTCTCCTTTACCAACACCATTGTATTGTGTTTGGAAAATCGATTGGATTATGATTTTCAGCACGAGCTGTCCACTGACGCAGATGATAATAAGATGGCTCGCCCGACGTTTTCTACAGTTACTGTAATTTTTAACAGTGGCTATAGTTTCAACAGGCAACAACAGCCGACTACAGTCAGCTACAGTTGTAATCGAAGTCACCCCAGCTATTGAATACAATTTTGAAAGCATGAATATTGTTCTATTTGTGTAAGCATGTCTCAACATTGAATTACAACACATCTCTGAAGAATTTCGGATACAATAAGAAGATGTGCAGCACATTCACGACCTTGTACTGCTTTTGGTTGATGTTATTCAAATAGTTTATTATGTCATCTGCTCTTAATATGTTTGTTTGTCCAATATTTTTTGGAAAATGACTTATGATATATTTAGTTTGTAACAGATTTTACTGCCTTCTATGAACAATCACAGTCTCTTGCAACAACACATGAAGTTGGGAAGCAAGCCATCATTATTCATATCATCAAACAACTTCCTTGTATTATATAGTAGCTTAACCAGCTCATGAAAAAAAATGTCATCATAGTCACAGTGGTCACAATTGTCGCAGTTGAGCAAGCCGTCTCAAAATCAAACAATCAGCGGTGTCGCGTGCTCCCTGACCATAGGCCTTCACTCGGCATTGAAATACTATTTCTATACCAAACACTTTTATGTTACAACATTAATTTTCATAAAAGCTGGATTATTTACAACAATTTCTTGAACATTTTTTAGGGTCAAGTGAAAGTGCACATGAGAAGTTGATTGCTCATGTCGCTTAGCCGCCTTACTCAAGGAGCTGAGATTACTATATCCCCTCTCTGTCCAGAACACATTTTCTCGAGCAAAAAGGAGGCAAGGCCAACAGTTTCTTGTGTTTCTCACGGCCGGTCAGCCACTCACATGTTTGAAATTTTGATGCATTAAATGTTTTGTGTATTTATTATTTTTTCTCTGTGAGTACTTTCAATTTTATATCCGGTGTTGGCCTACCTTGCTTGACGACTGTCATCTTTTCAATATATTCCTTTGGGACGAAAGGGTTGGTTATGATCTCATCTGCAGTACTAAACATAGCGTCACATCAATCACGTAAAAAGATTATGGAATTCTACCGAATCTGGGTGTTCGAGTCAGATGCACTAGGCCTCAGCCACACTGCGAGCTTTTCCAAGCGTTTCCGAGCAAAGCGTTTTGCAGCAAATATAAAGTCATCATTGCAGCAGTTGCAGACTGCCACACTGTGAGCAAAGCAAACCAGAGCGTTTGATAGCTTGCGGAGATACGTTTGCTCGCGTTTGCTCGGGGCGCTCGTGTTTGCTTTGCTTTCAGTGTGGCTGAGGCCTTACTCTGCATTCATTGGCGAACGCTCATCATCTGATCGCAGTCTTGCATGAACGTCAGTCATCTGCTACTGTTGACATCACAGATCTAATAATAAGAGGGAAGTGAGGCAACGAACAGGTTTATCAGGTATATTGACCACTTATCTGATAGATTGAACAGCCGCAATCCCTTCGCCAGAGGTAAGAAGTCCCCCTTGAAAGAATCGCAATCGTGGGAGTGGCAGATGTTCTTCAATGATGTTTCCAGCTATCTTAATTCCTTATGCACATCGAATGGTGTCCCGATTTTAAATTCTCCGCGCAACATGGGTATTCTTGGATTCCTTACAGATATCTGCGCGATAGAAGGATTGGCCAAAGATTTATTTGAAAGTGGTGATTTCACATATTTGCTGACCTACCATTTATCCCAAGACCAATTGGAAATCTTATTTAGTAAGATACGACAACGCGGGGGATTCAACAACAACCCATCCATGTCGCAGTTTAAAAATGCCTTTCGTCGCATTTTAATGAATAATTTTATAAAAGCATCCTCCAATACTAACGTTATAGAATGCGGAACCTTTACTGACATCGAGCTTGATTTCCGCTTTAATAAGCGTTTTGATCTTCATAAATGTAATGATTCTGTACAAACACCATCCGAATTGTGGAATCAGGATCGTGAAAATCTATATTCGTCTTGGATATATTCCATGAAATTCAATTCTGACTGGCGTTGGAATGTTCTATATTACATCGCAGGATACATAGTTCGGAAACTGAAAGATAAAATTGATTGTACCATCTGCATTGATGCTCTGTTTGACAACATCTCTAGTGATTCAAATGCCGGGAATTTAGATGTAAATTTTGCTCAATTTCTCGCTGTGAAACAGAGAGGTGGTTTGTTGACACCAAGTTATGGGGTATTTTCTGTTGTTTTCGTTGCAGATGCTATTTTCCGATCAATATTTCCAGGTGTGACTGATGTCTCACTCTTGCCAAGGGAAAAACATATTGACATTAAAATTGAGAATCTTGTGCTACAAAAGGTTGATAGGATCACAATTTTCCCCGATATCAGTGGACATATATTTGACAATGACCTTGGAAGTGAATCTGATCACATTATCAAGTTGATCCGTATGATTTGCAATTCTTACGTGAAAATTCGACTACTCAGATACGGTAAGCTGTATTTTGAGAGAAATATTTTTTGTTCTTCAACACAATCTAGGCAGCAAGCGACAAAAGCAGTTCTGTTTAGAGGAAAGTAATTATTCTTCTCCTGATTTGCAGTCGTTTTTACTTGCATGTGATGTGACCATGTATTTTTTATATAGTCCTAACATTATTAAATAGCGGCTTCACGTACAAAAATGACATGTTTAAAAATGAACTATCACACTGATTTTTGCGTAATTTTTGATAAATAACTCCTCTTTATTAAATTGTGTTTGGATTGGGACTTGCTGATAACGATAAATTCTTGCCTCATCTTCTTGATAAAACTGAAATGCTTGCGCACATTCTTATTTTCATGCCATGTTTTAGGTCATTCATTAAAATATCACAGTGCACACATTCGCAATATATACCGGTATACATGTATATACATCACTAATCATTTGTCAAAGGTCGACGGAGAACTTTGAAATGAATTCCGCCCTGTAAGTGTAATCAATCCTTTGTCTCTTCCTATCGCCAAAGCGTTGACGGCGCTGTTTGTTGCCTTTACTTCGGAGCAGTGCGATAACGTAAACATGCTTCACGCCTTCGCGTTGCCTCATCTACTCCTATTATTAGATCTGTGGTTGACATAATGGCCTCTGTGCATCAATGCCTCTGTGACATAAAGCCACAGATCTAGAAAAGGATAGATGGACTACTCCCCGATTTGCGTGAAGCCTGCTTTCCCTGCCACGCGCGCGCGCACAATCCCGGTATGTAGGCAAGAAACAAATGTCGGCATGCACGTGTCTGTGAGAATGTAATGATAACAAGCATGCCTAGGGCGTGAGGATTTTATTTAATGATAAAATCGCCATTTAGCTTCGGTAGAATGCATGTCAAATTCAATTTTATCTTGTTGAAGTATTGCGACATCGCCACACTGTGTTATGACACTCATCCCAGCTTCGTTAAGTACACAAATTTTGTCACCCTTATCAAATAAATCATCATCAATTGAAAACAATACCACAGGTGTCAATTGCGATCAGCTCAGCGGTCGTCATTTCTTGCCTACATACCGGGAGCAGGCGTGGCGGCGATGGGAAGTTTTCAGGCTTCACGGCTGAAATAGGGAAACGCGGAAAGCAGTCCATCTATCCCTTTCTAGATCTGTGCATAAAGCGAATCCAGGAACAATTGGGTTGCGCTTCCCTTGCTATATTTAGGTACCGTGCCTCGATCACAGATCTAGAAAGGGATAGATGGACTGCTTTCCGCGTTTCCCTATTTCAGCCGTGAAGCCTGAAAACTTCCCATCGCCGCCACGCCTGCTCCCGGTATGTAGGCAAGAAATGACGGCCGCTGAGCTGATCGCAATTGACACCTGTGGTGTTGTTTTCAATTGATGATGATTTATTTGATAAGGGTGACAAAATTTGTGTACTTAACGAAGCTGGGATGCGTGTCATAACACAGTGTGGCGATGTCGCAATACTTCAACAAGATAAAATTGAATTTGACATGCATTCTACCGACGCTAAATGGCGATTTTATCATTAAATAAAATCCTCACGCCCTAGGCAATTGCTATCAATTCTCCTACTCTTAATCCGAAACATGTGTTCAAAAGGCATAAGAAAGATAAAATTTTCGAACAGGTTTGCAAAACTGTTTACAGAAATTTCATTTCTTGAGAAATGGTTACCTCATGTTGTATTCCGCGATGCCAGAACCGTGCTTCGAAAAACTCTAACATTTCTTTTCACGCCTTTCCGTTCTCAAACCCCGAATTGTTGAAGAAGTGGCTTCATAACATTCGACGTAAGAACTTTACTCCCTCCAAGAATACGCATCACGCGTATGCAGTGTTCATTTCACCGATGATGACTATAAAAAGGGCGTAAGTGTTATTCATGACAAGGGACAGTATGGAACTCGCCCCAGAACTCGAAGGAAGCTGAAGGATGACGCAGTGCCTACTGTTTTTGAAGCGTTCCCCCTTTATCTGCAAACACCTTCCAAAAAGCGTCGATCCCCAAAGCAGCGCAATCTTTTTGAGCAGTCTTTTGATGCAACTTCTGCCGAGTCTCAGTCACCAGGGCCATCATCGGAACCCATGGATGTGGATCAAGACTCAGATGTCCGCGCAATTCCAAAACGCATGGATCAGGCTACTCAAGTTGGTCGGTAAGCAAGATAATCAGTCGATTAGCGGACCACAATGTATACAAAGCTAAAAAAATAATATATAACAATAAATATAATATTTAAATCAAAATACACTTATGAAATTTTCGTGTATGCTCATACAATTATTCTATAATTGCAGCTAACTAACACTCTGGGCTCGGCCCTTACCCGTCCCCCTGGCCAAATTTCTATAAATCAAAATACACTTGAGAAATTTTCGTACATGCTCATGCAAAGTTTTGTACACCATTAGTATGTTGTGTATTTTAAAATTTCAGATGCATGTGTGTGCAATTGCGAAAGCGGTTACTAATGATCATGTTCCACTTGCTGATTCAAGGAGAAGAATTCCTACAATGGGATTCAAGGTTACTGTTCATTCTATTCGCGATCTTTGTGAACATCTGATTCAAGAGCGTGGCCACTCTTTTTTCTGACGTACAAAACATCGCAGGATCATCTCGAGATCTTATTCAGCAAGATACGGCAGCGTGGTGGCTTCAACAATAATCCATCCGTGCAACAATTCAAAACCGCGTTCAAGTCCCTTTTGATAAATAACTTAATAAAACCTTCGAGAAATGCTAATGTTATGGCTGATGACACCAACAGCATCACGGACTTTCACCTCGACTTCAGGTCCTCGAAGCGGCAGAGTGGAATCCCTGAGTTGAAGTCGAGCTCAGATGATGAGGTGGATGATGACACTGAGTTCCGCTATTCTTGTTGGATGTCGAGTTTCCAGAACTGTGATTCTGACTGGAGACTAAATATCTTATTTTACGTTTCAGGTTATGTGGCGAAACGATGCCAGCGCTTCCTAGATTGCTCTCAATGCAATGGTGCGTTGTTTGAGAGCGATGAAGACAGTATGAAGGATGTATCTTTCACCCGTTTGTTTTCAGCAAAGCAGAGAGGAGGCCTATCCACTCCAAGTTTCGCTGTATATCTAACATGTGTCATCTAACAAAACTTATCAGGCTGATCACGTCGAATTATGTCAAAATTCGCCTCTTTCGGTACGGTAAGATATATATTGAACGTAATATCTTTAATTCAAAAGTCCTATCACGTCAGCAGGCAATGAAGCTGATTCTCTTTAGAGGCAAATAAATTTTGATTTACCGAGTTTTCTTTTGAATAAAACGTTACTTCGCATGCACCTAATTTTCTATTTAAGCTACATTTATGTAAGCAATCATGATGAGTGAGAAAGTATGACATTGCAGGTCATCAGGAATTGTCAACATTCCTATGATTCGTTATCAATTATTATCGTCGTTGAAAGTTAATGTGCTTGTTATCATTACATTCTCACAGACGCGTGCATGCCGACATTTGTTTCTTGCCTACATACCGGGATTGTGCGCGCGCGCGTGGGAGGGAAAGCAGGCTTCACGCAAATCGGGGAGTAGTCCATCTATCCCTTTCTAGATCTGTGGCCTCGATCAAGAATTGTGTAGAATTTCATTGCAAAAATTGGAGAAGGCAAAGCATCATGTCTATCGGCAAAGCCAATATTGGCGCGGGCGCGTGCGCTTACTACCTCGCACGCACACAACTCTCTTTCGCTGTCTGAACATCAATCCTCCGTCTGAACACACGACTAGCTTGTGTGTCTAATTGTCTGAAGAAAACAGCTGCGATTCAAGCACGTGCTGCAAAACTGCTCACTCTGAGGTTTATCGTTTGATTTTGAGACGGAAAGCTGTGCACAGCTATCACGAGAAGCTATCGAATTTAAATGAATGATGACACTTCATTTTTATAATTGTTGGAAAATAATTTTAGAGGATGCGCCGAAGGCCTCGCAGGTACGGAGAAGACACCACTGCAAACAACATACATCAATCAGTGTATGTTACCGTCAATCTAAATATCTTGCAAAAGTTAAAACAACTCAATGCAACTTTTTGCTCGCAATTCCTGTCCAAAGACTTTCGTTCAAATTTTCAAACATCTTAATTCAACTTCGGAGCAAGCAGTTCCGATCCAAATGTGCTCAATCGGTTGTGCCAAACTGAGAAAGACAGTGTCATCCGCCAACACAATTTGGCACCAATTCAGAACGATGTTCGCGTCCTTACCCATCGCGCACACATTACTAACTACAGGTTATCCAGTGCAAACTGAGATATCCATGCACCATTTTCCGAAGTCCTAAAATTCCAGAATCTTCGGTCAGTACAAGAGTCTTTTCATTCCAGAAACTGCTGCATTAAAAGTAGAAGCACTCTCAAATGAATGGAATGGTTCTCACTAGTTGCTTCCATACTTGGACTTTGGAGTCAGAGACGTGTATTTGATTGACCCAACTTACTTTTACCTATGGCTCCTATTACGTATACTCTTATAAAGATTATGATGTAACTGTATTACTTCTCTCCGCTGAAGATGTTGCCTTTGAAGGAATGAAACTGCTCCGGCAAAATTATTTTGTTTTTGCTCACAATGAAAATGAAAATCTGGGTGCAATATGCTACAAAAGTATCATCGAGACCAGTTCAACAGAATGTTAAGAGGAGGAAAAATTGTAAACATCTGTCGCTTAATTGTGAAATTACAAGCATCCCAGGGAGGGGCAACAAGGAGCAAAAGCGTCATTTAGGGCAATAATCGTTTTTAAGGTGCCAGGTGGATGGACCACCTGGGTATTGTTGGACCAACTTGAATTTTGGCTGAGAACAATTTGAAAGTAAGTCTCACAAAAATATGATTGGGCCGTGTGATTTTAGACATTTTTTGCTTTTCGAACTCCGTCTACTGACCACGGGTTGAAATATTTAAATGTAGTAAATAAAAACTTACCACTTATCTTTCTCATCGTATTTAAAGGTGCAAATTCCTGCTTGAAGCGGTAAAAATTTTACGCATTGCTTGCGATATCTTTCATAACGCTCAGCATGTGTATCCGTTATTCCAACTTCCTTTTCCGTAAATAAACCTGCAAACATGATTAGGCGTATATTACAGACGCAATGTAGGTATGGAAGAAATAATTGTTCAAGATATCTGAATTCGTTTTAGAAAACAATACGCAAACCTTACAGCATGCGAGCATTCAAAAAAAGGAAAAAATGATAAACGTAGTAGTATAAAATAGGCCAATATAGGGACAATGAAGGTATTCTTCTAAAAAAAACGTGTTTTGCTTTTGACTGTTGTCTTGAAGTTATGTTGCTTTCTCTCCATGAATTGATAAGCGAATTAAAAATTACTAAGATTTCAATGATTTTAAAGAAGCGGTGTAATGAGTTACTTTTTCGATTTCTGGTATTCTGTTAATGAGAGTCTAATTTCGAATTCTTCAATCGAGGATGAAAACAATGCTCAAGCAGCATTTATGGCAGGAAAGGAAATAAGTCTCTCTTCGATCAAACTAAGTTCGCATAAACTACAGTAGGTGAATTTTGGTCTGCGACATGAACATCATTAAAGAAATCTTAGGTCTTGAAACTGAGGAAAACTCGGAGATATGTAGAGGCATACGTTGAGGAAATCATATTTCAGATCGGAAGTTATGGGGTGTAAGCAAACCAGATCGGTGAACTATTCTTGCGTCTAACACTAACACATGTCACTCTTCGACATTCAAAGTTCGAGCTCGTGAAGAACCAGCTATGGAAAGCGAGAACACTCAGGCAGAACTCAATCCTCCTACGCATGTTAGAACCGAAAGGAGAAATTCCAAAAAAATGAACGAGAAAAAGAAAACGTAGATGCTTTGATGATGGATCGAAGCAAGTCTCTCAATCAGACCAGAAACTAGATAACATATATTCTCTAAAAATAGGAGCTGCTCAAAGAAAGCGTCGACTGTCAAATGACAGACGCATGTCTCTCATTTCACTCAATTAAGTATCAATGACGAGAGGGCATGGTAAAAACAATTTGATTCTATAGGCACCAATTTATTCGCCCACTTATAGGGCTTCTTCAGTGGTACATGTGCATGTCACAATACATGCATTGGAAATAAATAGGAGAAATCCTGAAAATGGAATACGAGGGGTGATTGATAAGTTCGCGGCCTGACATAGAAAGCTTAAAGCCAGGCCATTATGCACATGTGGATTGATACAATGGAATGTGCTGACGGCGCATGACGAGTGATCAGTCGATCCGGTGAACTGTTGGTAAACCACAGCTACTTAACTTCAGTTACTAACATCAGTCAGTTAGTCAGATAAGTGTTGCGTAAGTTGGATCACGTTTCAAATCGAGCTGTCATTCGTTATCTCGGCTTGAAAGGACTCACACCAAAGGAGATTCATGATGATATGGTTCCGATTATTCCGATATGGCACCATCGGACTTTCATCACTTCCCAAAAATGAAATTGGAGCTCAGTGGTCAGCACTTCGCACCCAACAGTGACGTCATGGAGGCCGTTGAGGAGTATCTGGACTCCAAAGACTCACACTTCTATGAGCAAGGGATCCGCGCATTGCAGCATCGTTGGGTTAAGTGCGTTGATTGTAGGGGCGATTATGTCGAAAAATAAATATGTATCGTATGCGAAATATGCTTTTTTCTATATCGGGCCGCGAACTTTTCAATCACCCCTCGTATCTCAAATCGAAAAAATTGGAGACATTCTTAAAACAAAATAATAATAGAAGGTCTGTGAGGCTTGAATGCGGCGATGAGAAAGTGTACTTTAGAACTGCACCGAAGTGTGTTGCGTTTCAGTGTACCTGAATGTGTGATCTCAACTTCTTACTTTCCTTAAGGTCAACTGATCGCAATTCGCAAACCTCAGATCTAGAGATATGGACTTCCATCGCTGAAACGGTTATATTCGAATAGTTGATACTACTATCAATTTACTACCGACAAACTTATCGTTGCTCGCTATAGTTCACTTCACATTCGAAATTAACCGAGAAAATTCAAGGACTACTTGTCGTCGAAAGCAAATAGAAAAGTCTTACCCGAAAGTCTCCCGAGATTCCTAGTATGGGACTCCCCTGTCGAAATCATGTTCTTAACCTACACACACCACATACCGAAATTTACATGTGGGTCATTCCACACCATTTCAACAAATTTTGGCTGACTTCATTAAAATTAGTCTATATCGTGATATTTTCGAGCCCTGGGTCTATCTAGAGGAAATCAAAAATATTTCCAGAAAATTCGAACGGCTTCTACTATTTTGGCACGTTTGAAATTCGAATAAATCGAAATTTTTATAAATTTCTACGAAAAGTAGTGTTTCTCTCACCACGTATGTCTCCGGTCTCGTTATAGATATGAACTTGATTTTTGGTGACTATTCAGATATTGTGCCACTTGTGATGTCTGTTGTATAGCGGCCTTTCAACTTTTACAGAGAAAAAATCCTCAACATTTTCAAAAGCAGAAAAAATTTGAATTAATTTTGAAAAGATCGATAGTTTGACTATTTTTCAAAAATTTTAAAAGACACACTCAACTAAGCGGCAACTTCTGATGTGTGGAGGCAAATACGAAGAATCTTTGAAAAAATTTGAAGAAATTTTCCGATGTGGATAGGGTATTTTGAATTAGGTCAAAGACAGTGACCGTCTGAAAACTTTTCGTCATAGTCTACGCGATGTCTCGCAATCATGGCGAGTAAACGGAACATTGGGGTTAGATGGCTTAATATTGGCAATCTAAATCCATCGGAAGATCTATCTTATTAGATCTGGAAAGAGGTATATTTTGAATTTCAAATGTAGTTAAAAATTGAGTGATGAATTGCGACTACCTACAAATGCAACGACAGTAGGTCTCTTAATATTTCCTTAAAATTTGACTTCCATCACGAATTTAAATTCCTTTAATAATGATAATAATAACGTTTATATTTAAAAGCCCCAATAATGGGAATCGTGGGGCCACGTACACAAACTATGCATTCACATGTAACTTATACAATACGAGAACCAAAACAAATTAACAAGAAAAAAACATTGAAAGTGAATCAAAGAAATTAGATTACGTGTCACTGCTGTATAGAAAATCCGCTATTAGAAAGTTATCACAAGAATGAAGGAACTCTTTGTAATGAAATTAGAGCACATAGGAATCCGAAAAAGTCCGGAATGAGGGAGTAGTTGAGCAAGATGGTGAACTGGATGCTCAGGATCAGTGGTAAGATTTCGGAATAACTTAAAGCCAGTAATAACATGTCGATAATCCAAAGGTATGAAGTCAGCACAATTGCAAGATGAAGAGCCACAAATAATTCGGTGGCATCGCCTCTGAATGTTTTCCAGCATTTCCGATTGATATGAGCGTAAGTTACAAAAAATTGGTGAACAATATTCTAGCACACTGCGAATTGTACAATTGTAGATAAGTACATTATTACGTCGAGAAAGAAAAGGCTTAACTTTTCTAAGAACATAAATTCTTGATGAACATTGTCGACAAATCCTTTCAATGTGTTGCCGCCAGTCGAGTCTTTCAGTGACAGTTACTCCGAGGAGTTTGATGCATTCACAAATTTGGATATCTGGCAAAATCCAAGAGTCACAAATTGGCATAGGCTTCAGTGAAATAAACATTTGTTGGCATTTTTGTTCCTTGATTTTCAAACCATTGCACTTTGTCCAAGAAATTACTTCGTCGTAGGCCAAGGTTGTGGGACTCCTCAAATCATTTCTCGTTGCTCCACACGCCAACGTCAAGTCATCAGCATACTTCATTAGGTAGACATTCTGCCACGAAATTTGTAAATCAGAGATGAAGAAATTGAATATAACAGGCCCCAACGAAGATCCCTGGGGAACACCACATACTATATGACGAATATCGCTGTGCATACCCCTCCAGCGGATTCTTTGAGTTCGATTTAACGTAACTAACTGTCAAAAAAGTGAATAACATGTTCACCTTAACTTTTTTCTTTTATAGGGCATGTGTTTCTCCACTCAAGGTTGGGCAAAAACTTGGGTCAAAACCAGGGCTGTGGAGCCGGAGCCTTAAGGAGCCGATGGTTTTGGTCAGAGCCGGAGCCGGAGCCGATTTATCACAAAGGCTCCGGCTCCGATAGTTTGAGCTTTGATATAAATCTAGAATTTTGAAAGTCATTAATTGGCATCATAACAAAATTAAATCATTTGAAATCTAAAGATGTCTTTTAAGTATACCAATGATCTGTCCTCCACGATATCTTTCTTTGCAGTTGCCGTCTTCTTTTGTATTATATTTATTATATATTTACACACATGTGTAATATTTTTTTATTGCATATGTTTCGTAAGACTAAGTTCCATATTGACAACGTATTCTCCAAAATCCATTAATTTGAAGACTTGTTATATGCATGCTAACTAGATGATTGTAGATTCCTAGAGACAAGTCGCCAGTCATTTATGTACACATTTCCAGTTCAGTCAGCAAAGATAATATAGCTACATTTCTTGCGCAATGTCTTAAATCTAATACGGTTACTATGTAGGCTGTCATCTATCGGTATGGCTACTGGCATCTGTGACAATGCCAATTTCCTTAGATTGTATTGTAGGCTCTTGTGCAGTCCCCCCACCTACATTTTTCAAAACAATCGATTATTCAATTTGATCAATTTTGATTGGAGGGAACTCTTCACACGAATGACCTGACTACAAGTCCTCACATGGCTATAGCAATAAGCGACCCAGCCACTTCTAGTAGCGCCCTATTATTTTAAAGGTATCTCATTCACAATGGATTTCCTTTGACTTCAAAATTCAAAGGGTATATTTCAATGCGAAAAACCCGAAGGCAAATTACAATGTTGACTTGCTGACGAAGTTTGCGACCATGACATCGCAATTACCCACGTAGATTTTTACAACAGCACGGAATGCTTCACTCAAACCGGTGATGCTGAAACGGACATCCAATGGTGCTGCATCTTTTGACCAGAGAAAAAATGGGGGTGGGAGGACTGCACAAGAGCCGTATCGTGTAATAATATTTCCCCAAATGTCATAGACCTGTGGATTTCAAGAATTTTCATTATTATTTTTTCCGTCTGTCAACACTTTATGCTGATATCATGCTGACTTATACGTAAACAATAAAAATAGACTGAGACGCTCTCGATAAAGGCGCCTTTTGACATCCCTTTTCTATTGTCTGTGACATTAAACCGCACGCGCATTCGAAAGCTAGCAAAGTAGATGGAATTTTTGCTCGGTGCTCGCAGTCAAATTTTTATTATGCATAGCACCCTGCAACATACTGTGTGATACTCCGAGTTCAGTTTCATCAGCCTAACCATCATCAGAGGAATAGTGGTAATGTGTTATACATAAATTGAATATAATAATATACATGAATCATTGATGAATTATTTAGTGCAACTTTACGCCATAATGAAAAATACGAAATTAATATAATGTAAGTTAGGCCTTAACTTATTAAGTATGCTGCAAAGAATTACAAAACTTGTCCTAAATTAGATGTTTTTAATTTTTTTAAGTATAATTTTCAATTGTACATTTCTAGCCTGCACTGCAATGAGGCTATCTAAATTACAATTTCTACAGATGATGAGTCGTGGGCTACCCACCGATCATATTATTCATGGACCAACAGACTATTGAATAAAGGCAATAACAAATAACAATAACAACCTAAGCTAGCCTATATACACTTTAATATTCAATAAAGCAATTGATATCTTTATTGATACGGTATATTTGGCTATATAGCCGATACCCTTTCCATGTTCGAGTAGATACAGGCCCTATAGGCTATTTAGAGGCATACGCTATCCAGTTTCATATTCAAGCTTTGTTAGAAAACTTATACTACTATTCGGCCCCTGTGACGGCTAATTAGGGTATATCATCATCACTCATGTGGTCTTATTTAATATAGCCTCGTAGTAGACTGGTTGCAGGCTAGGCCAATTTATATTTAGCCAGTGCGGGAGATCTTTATCTAATTTAACCAATCCTGGCTATAACTTTATTTTATCTTTCAGAGATAGTCAATTCATGCAAAGATATATGACATGTTGTTTGTCATTATATTAGGCTATTATCATTTTTATTATTAACTTAAGTCGTTGCTTGTTAATGAAAACTAATTTGATGATTGTAGCAAGCCTCTAAAAGCCACACCGTTATCCAAAAAACCCGTTCAACGGATCCAGGATAACCAGCATAGATAGAACCTGAATTTGAAGTCGGAGCCGGAGCCGGAGCCGAGCCGGAGCCTTTCACATCAGTGTCGTGGAGCCGGAGCCGATGAGATAACGCATCGGCTCCACAGCCCTGGTCAAAACCCAAAACCCAAGCCCGAGCTTCAATAAATGAGTAGAATCAAGTAAGCGAAGTGCATTCTCTGTATTTTGGCTGACATAACGTTTCTTCTATAGACCGGGTTGCCGTGGGTATGGGGATTCTGTGGGTATACCCGTGGGTATGGGTACGCATGGATATGGGGTGGGTATGGGTCTTGAGGCCGTCCCCACAGCCCCATAGCGCTTCTATGGAGATTATCATGATTTTGACATTCACTAGAAGCAATCAGAACTGACATTATATCACACAATAAATTCTGATTTTGTCAATTATCAAACAGCTTGCCATCTTCCCACGTATAGTGTGTGAGATATCTATGATGATTTCATATTCATAGCACATTGTCAATGATTTTGATTTTTGAATGACTTATAACAGCTTCGTTGTTTCAGGGACGTCTGAAGGGGAAGAGCGCAACAATTCATGACAGAGCAATTCGCAACACAACTGTGAAAAAAGATCAAAAGATTCTTTGTCGAATGTCAGGCAACTTGTTGAAAATTTTGTTCTCTGAAACTTCGCTTTCTTTCTCCCAAGAAACAACCACCTGATCATTAGAAGAAGCGGTGATGAATATAGCGAAGCAATTGTCGATTGCTGTGAATTATGAGAACCTGTCACAAGTTCGTGTAGAAATCCGGGCACACAAATTGCTAGAATCAACCAGTTCGTCCACTGATTTATCTGAATATTGAGCTACAGTACGCCATAGGGGATGTTTTAAGTCTAGAACACTTCATCTGCTTCCTCTATTGAAAGCCTAGATGCGAACTTGTCTGGTACCGGCGCAGTCGGATGTCGAAAGACTGCTTTCTACATTGATTGCAAATGTGACAAGTTACAGGTCCAGCTTGGACCAAGATGGCATCAAAGCGCTTACTATCATCAAATATTCATTCAACGCTTCAAATCTGAAATGTTACCTGGCTCTCATAAACCCTGAATTTTTCGATAAAGTGGCAATCCCAAGATCTACCTATCGCAACCGATGGAGCATTGAAATGCAGCTTTCAGAGAGGGCAGAAGCAGGATCAAGGGGAAAATGGTATGATGCAATACAACATGCCGAAAAAAAGAGAAAAAAAGGATCCAAGATCATCTTAGTGAAGTTGATAAGCAATCGAAGGAGATTGAAAAAAAGATTCATTGAAGCTGATGAAGGAAGTGCAAAAGTGACTAGATTATGTTAATGCTGCAGAAAACATTCATCTAGAATACATGACAAAATAAATGAAAGCCGAAAGCGTATTGCTGAAAAGGTATTGAATGACTTGCCGAAAATATCTCAAGAGGGCTGTGGCTCCCAGAGGATTATAAAAGATGACTTCAATTTGATAAACATTTTTGTTGGCACTGAACAGTACCTTATTTTCGTTTTTACCAAGATTGACAGACATGTCATTAGAAGATCGATAAATATGTATAACTTTTGGTAGACAACAAATGTCTACGAAGCATGTGTGACTATAAGCATGATGCTGTACCATGCTCCATAAATATGACGAGATACTGATGATTTCTGACAATACTACTGTCATTGCATTTGTAGGTAGTCGCAATTCATCACTCAATTTTTAACTACATTTGAAATTCAAAATATACCTCTTTCCAGATCTAATAAGATAGATCTTCCGATGGATTTAGATTGCCAATATTAAGCCATCTAACCCCAATGTTCCGTTTACTCGCCATGATTGCGAGACATCGCGTAGACTATGACGAAAAGTTTTCAGACGGTCACTGTCTTTGACCTAATTCAAAATACCCTATCCACATCGGAAAATTTCTTCAAATTTTTTCAAAGATTCTTCGTATTTGCCTCCACACATCAGAAGTTGCCGCTTAGTTGAGTGTGTCTTTTAAAATTTTTGAAAAATAGTCAAACTATCGATCTTTTCAAAATTAATTCAAATTTTTTCTGCTTTTGAAAATGTTGAGGATTTTTTCTCTGTAAAAGTTGAAAGGCCGCTATACAACAGACATCACAAGTGGCACAATATCTGAATAGTCACCAAAAATCAAGTTCATATCTATAACGAGACCGGAGACATACGTGGTGAGAGAAACACTACTTTTCGTAGAAATTTATAAAAATTTCGATTTATTCGAATTTCAAACGTGCCAAAATAGTGGAAGCCGTTCGAATTTTCTGGAAATATTTTTGATTTCCTCTAGATAGACCCAGGGCTCGAAAATATCACGATATAGGCAAATTTTGAGGTCAGTCACACAACATTCTTGAAATTTGTTGAAATGGCGTGGAATGACCCATGTAGCTTTCCAAGTTTCCTAAAAACACACTTGCGTATTTCCATTACTGTCGTTATCGTTTAACTTGTTCATTTTGTCATGTCCTATAAAACATGTGGATTGTAGGTTTCATTTCTTAGGAATAGTTCGATAGAGTTCGATAAGAATAGTTCTCCATGTGCTCTCATTGTCAAATGCCATTATGCCACTGCTACTGTTGACAGAGATGGGCGAGCTCCGGATAAATTTTTGTGCCCGCCACCAGTTCGGCTGACTCAATTGCACTCCGCGTTCCGATTTCGAAGATTTATAGTTGCGCTCCGCGCTCCGGACTGCGCTGATAAGTATGATCAGGGATGTGATTTCAAAACTTAAAATAGCAGAACATTCTACAGGGGCGACACTTGTATTTAGCAATCCATAAAGGGGAACCATTTGATAACTGTTTGTCAGACTGTCGCATAGATTGGATGGCACGGATCTGAATAGTTCCATTATTACCAGAAAAGTCATTCCCAATACTTTCATTCTGGTGACACGCCTTCATCTGTTTCACCAGTGACTTCTGGTGTGCCCCAGTGCTCAGTTCTCGGACCGGTGTTGTTTTCATTATACATCATGGACATTATTCAACTCGTACAAAGATTTAACCTGAAAGTGCATGTCTTCGCCGATGATATACTGATATATACATATGTAGGTCATGTTCCAAGAAATGCATGGTATGTCAAACTGCATCTGTGCACTTGATGATTGGTTGGGCTCAACTGGCCTATATCTAAATACCCGAAAGACAAATATCACGTGGACATCCACATGTCAACGGCTTGGTGGTTTTCCGGACAAACTTATTGCCATTGGTAGTGACTTTGTGTATACACTGTCACAAGTTCGCTGTCTTGGAGTTGCATTCAGTTACATGGAACTGGATGGAGTTGTATTGGAGTTACTTGATTTCACATAGTCCTTCACGCATCATATAGCAAAAATAGTTTTATCATGTTTTGCTACTCTAAGACAGTTACGCTCAGTTCGCTGGTCTATCACTTGTCTATCACTATATGCTTGCATCGACACTAGTCAAATCACTGGCATTTCGCAAGTTTGGACTATTGTGTTTCGCTTTTGGTAGGTACTCCAGAGCTCCAGTTAGCCAGGCTTCAGCGTGTTATGAAAGCCTCTGCACAACTTGTCTATTACCTTCCGAGGTCATCTCATATCACGCCCGTTCTCAAAGAGCTGGAGTGGCTCTCCATGAGATTAAGGATTGATATTCGACCGATTATTCTCGTATGCAAGGGTCTTCACGGTTGTGCGCCTCATCTCTGTAATCTAGCTGTATCCCGATCTCGTCTTCAATCCTCAGCAATGAATTCGCTCAATTTGCCAAGATGTCGGTTGAAGACAGTTACCAAGAAAACTCTTCCTTACTCTTCTGCCCACATATGGAGCAATCTGCAGACTCCCGTTAAGCTTTTAAATTAATAGCGAAGAAGTTTTTCATGACAGACTAATTTCCATCACTCTCATACGTGTAAATATTATTTTATTATGTGCACAGTAGTCTTGAAGCTTTTTCATAATGCTAATATTTCTAATAAATCGTGATCAATTCAATCCTGTAGTATGGGATATGGACTTTCTGAATATTTGTTGATATTTGCTTATGTTTTAATCCTAAAAAACTAAGTGAGTCGTCAGCGATGTAGTTTGTATGGATGCTATTTTTCAAAACTGATATACTGTTATATATTTGTCTACAACTTCTTATGTTTATACACAGGTAAAAATGCACTCTCCCTTTAGTTTTGAGAATGTTAAAAACAATATTTACAAAGAAGCTTACGTCTCAGACGTTTCCAGTCCCGACCCTTTATCAACCCTTTCTTGCTGATAAAGGATAGGGACTCGAAACGTCCAAGACGTAAACTTCTTGTAAATAGTGTTTCTAACTTTCGCAAAAATAAAAGTGAGAGTGCATTTCTAACTGTGTATAAATTATGAAAAAACCTCCCGTCGGAAGCAATTCATTACAACTTCCAATTATTTGAAGTAACACTTAAACAATAGTTTTGAAATGAAATCCAACCATGCCTTGTTTTTTTCTGCTTGGAACCTTGAAGCTAATACAGGGGATAATTTTCTTTCAGGTTTTTTCATCGCACTTTTGCGCTGCAAAATCAAATTCGCATCGCTTCTTAGTTTCCTTGTGTATCAGTTTTTTTGAAAGTTCTCGAAAATCCCGAAACTTATGTACTGTAATATCGTTACACCATTACTCAAGATTGTGCGATAAATCTATAAAATGTACATTGAAGCATTATGAAGGATCTTGAAATAAAGAATTATATCGAGTATCCTCTTCCCGCGGCACAACACGCTGGAAAAAGTTTGTGTATTGAGATCAAATCAGCCAATGAGATACAAGCAATGGGAAAGGTACAAAAGACTTAGGGAAGAAGCCGTGAATCTAACCCGGTCTCAGTAGTCTAGGTGTATTGAGGAAGCTGTGTCGTGAGGAAGAGATGTCAGAAAGGTTTGGAATACAATTTAAGTGGAAAAAAAGTCCACAGTAATGGCAACAGATCAAAATACTGAAATCAATGCCAATCAGTTTAGTGACTACTTCTCAACTGTGTATCAGGAAAGCCATTCCATCCCTCCACAAGATATCGAACCGGATATCAATGCTCATCTGTTCAATGTTCTCGATGTATATCAGCATTTGAATAAGTTACATCGGAAAAGTTGTGGTCCTGACAACCTTCCGTCATGGATTTATCGGGATTTTTCTCTCATTCTGTTTCCTGCTATAACAACTTTGTTTAACCGGTGTATTATGTGCGCTAAAGTTCCAATGTGCATGAAGATGGCTAAGGTTGTTCCCATTCCTAAATGTAGTCGTTCTAAAACAGTCTCCGATTACCGCCCAATCTCAATACTTCCTCAACTCTCCAAAGTGTTCGACAGGATGGTGTACAGGAGGCTGATCATGCCTCACATCCAGAATCGGGTTGACCCTGCACAGTTTGCATATTTCCTCGGTCCGAGCTCTGGAGCAACAACTGCTTTGACCCTGATTAGCAATCGGTTTTAGCATTTTCTCGACTCCACCTCAGGAACAGTACACCTTCTTTCCATTGATTTCTCGAAGGCTTTCGACAAGGTGGAACATGACGTTATTCATTCTGCAGTCAGTGATTTCAAGTTGCCAAAATATATTGTGAAACTCATATTGAATTACTTGGATGGTCGTGTTCAAGTCAGTTGGAACAATAAATTCTCCAGAGGGTCTTTGGTTCCTAGTGGAGTCCCTCAGGGCAGCGTGTTGGGAACAGTACTTTTTGGACTTGTTGTCGACAGTTTTCGTACTACATGTCAGAATTCCGAGGTCGTGAAATATGCAGATGATATTACCATCATGCAATTTATTCGACATACTGTGGACGACAATCTACAGGCAGAATGGAACCATTGCGTCGAGTGGGCTTCACTAAGCAGCTTACCTTTGAATACTTCAAAGTGTGTTATGATGAATATTGTGACAAAGAGAAGTTTCGTTCCAATTATCGCTAACTCTTCCAACAGCTGTCCTTTACCAGAGGTTCATGAATTGAAGCTATTAGGTGTGAGTTTTCTTCAACCGTCAAGTGGAATGCTCATGTCAAATGTACGAGTATTACTGCAAAGGCATCCAGACGCATTCATATTTTTCGAAATTTGAAGCGTTCAGGCTGCTCTTCTGAGATGATTTTTCGCCCGTACGTCAGTTTTATTCGTTCAATTATTTTATATGCACATCCTTACTTTTGTAATTTAGCTTCGTATCTACAGAATCAGCTTGTGAGATTTGAGAAAAGATTAATTCGCATCATAAACTCCAATTTCGCATATCCTGTTTTGTTGTGGGTTGCTGATCACAGTTGTGAAAAGTTGTTTAAGTATATTGAACAGGAATTAAATCACCCACTTCGTTCCATGTTTATTTTCAAGCATGAAGATATGACTAGAAGTACTGGCGCTCTCCGTCCAACATAAGACAAAACGAAGCGTTTCCAAGACTCTTTCATCAGATTTTGTGTACACCGGTAATTTCTAATGTTGCTTGTAGTTTATTCTCTTGCTCTTATTTTATATAATTGTCTTTAATAACATTGTGCTGTGTTCACCGATTCCTCATGTAAAACAATAAAGCGCCTTCTTGTCTTATCTTGTTTTTTTTATTCAGTCATGGCTGGTGCAGAGAAGCGCAGACAAAACACTCACAATCAATTGGATCGCAAATTCTGGCGACATGCTTTTAAAGTTTAGTGATGTCAATTGCTTTGCAATTCAGTGAGGACGCATCCAAACTGCGATGCGTTACCGGTTAAATTCTCCTGAAATGAGGCACGTTCACACTACGCTTATGAAAGTCTTCCAACAAGGAAGAGACTAAGGCCTACTTAATTACTGTGGAGTGATAAGTTGCAATAGTTCAGTAGACCATGGCAGAGACTTGAAAATGCAGCCCTGTTGCAAGATCTGTATCAGGCTAATTTTCGAGATATCGCCTTTCCTTTTTCGATACTTCTCTCATTTTTACTCCCATCATCTCAGTCAAAGATCCTCTCCATTTTCCTCTTCTCAAGATCTATCTCTGCTTTCCCACAGTGCCTTCCCGGTGTTGTGAATCTGTTGCAATTGTGTTTCTTCTTTTTCATGCCTGTCTTCGCCATCGTTGCTAAAATAATAGGGATTCCTTTTCTAAATCATTGGCTCTCACATTAACAGAACCCTATGGTCTACGTGCATTGACTGGCCTGCACCCTGCTGTCAGACTGACCACTTCGGAAGAGGAAAAAAAGAGACCGGTAGTTAGTAGACTGGAAAAGCGATAAAGTAGGTACACGTAATGGAGTAATTTGTTTCTGGAAATTTTTAAACAAGGTTGCCATGTCATCAAACTCGAATGATACACATTTTTAATATCAATCATATCACAAGTAAGGAGTGTCTATTTACCATGCATGTAATTGAGCTATGTAAATGTTCATGCACGACCACAACTATTTCAGAAAACATTAAACATAATGGAGTAGGCTGCATATACATATATGTTAAGTAAAACGAAAACATGCATGAAAAGAATATGATGTATCTTGTAAATTGGATTATTACTGAAGTAGAGTATAAAACAATGACGGTTGATTAGTAGTTGATTAGACAACAAAGCAATAATGTATCACAAAATTGAGATCAGAACAGATGATTAGACTGACAAGTGGTAAGAAATAAAATTGGTGAGTGATGACGGACGGCTGTGGTTAATTTGAGGATACTAGGGGTCATTCCGAGAGTCTTGAGACTGAAATGTTTTTCAGAGTACATTAATGTTCATTAGGAATTTTCAGATATTCGAACTTCTACACGCAAGTGAGATTACTTATACGTACATAGAAATTCAAACTAAGCCTAATATTTTTTGTATTATGCCACCTACAGTAGTTTTTTTTACAGTAGGGACCTCTAATTAAGATGTTGTACAGAGGGATAAATGGTCGCGACTAAAAAAAAGAATGGTCGTAGGTAGAATTCATTGTCTACGAAAGATAGTTAAAAGGATGTCAATTACCGACGCTGACACATCTCCAGATCGATCGGAATGGCTTCGGTGTTCATCTTCATTTTTGTTGCCGTTTAGAACTACGTTTCTCCATATATTCCTCATCTTTCTTTGATTCTTGTCAACAGCCATTGCATCCGCCTTGACACTGGAAGGATTTCTCCGCTCACAGATTTGTATTCTCGAAGAAGTTCGTTTGATTTCAGCGACACAATGGTTCTCTGCTCAGTCCTTTCTTTTGACAGCGCTTTATACTTGCTACTTGCCTCAGACAAGAGCATTAGCAAGTCAGTAGGTGGTTCGTAGTTTCGAATGCGCAGTATCTCGATCGAATAAACCACAAAACAAAAACGCCTACTGTCGTAGGTTTCCAGATTGATATTTGACTGGAACTTCGTTTCGGTATGTTTTATTTCACTGAAACCTCTCTCGACCAACATTTTGTGGGACAAGATGTGCCAAAGAACTTTACACACGTGAGGCGGCAAAGGGAACGCCCGTAAAGATCTCGTTTCGAACAAATTTGCGAGACTCGAATCCTTGATACCATCATCTTGAGTTTTCATCGCGAGATGAACTGAACTCATCTTGAACGGAAGAATGAGAACAACCGATAACTTCGCACAGTAAACCAACCTGTTCATACTTTCGTTTGAAAAGTCTGGACATTGTCACGAAGAGATCATGGCAACAATGCCGTATGTCCGATGAGAGAAAGGAAGAAAAGCGATTAAGCAACCGTGACAACTTAACTTAGTTGCATTTGTCCCATTCGCTTTTGATGCCACAAATTTATTATTTCATTGTCACGTAGGTGGTCTAATGCAGCGATTACCCGCTGATTGTTCTTCGAGTATTGAAAATGCGAATACTGTGTTGTTGAGCAGAATTTTCGGGCAATTCGTGGCTCTGTTCAGAAGGCAGGCTTAACGAAAAACTTCGTTTAGTATGAGCGAGGAGAAAGTTCCAGGGAGTGACCCAGTCGAGCGAGTAACTTTGTTGAGTTCCAACAAAGTTAGAAGGCAATCATAGATCGGAAGATCTCCGAGCCGCATGGACTTTGTAATATCAAAGATTGGAAGACATTGTGAATCAGAAACTGGTCTAGGTGGATAGAAAAGTCTGATTCAACCATTTGATGAGCTCCTGATCATTTGACATCAAAAAATCTTATTTGTGATGATGAAAACCGACTGCGAAACTGTTGAATACTTCAAAAACTGACAAAAGTTGGATGGAACAATAATCTTTAATTCTTCGGAGTTCAAAGAATTTTTCATATTGATGAAGAATTGATTTCACTTTTGATTTGCAATGATGAGAATTTTTTATTCCAAGATCCCAAATAGACCCGAATCACGACAAATCGATGCATTCAAAATATTGCTTTGCTACCACCAATACAGTTTAAGCTTCGCTGTTGATGAAAACAAAATGCACTTTAGAGTCTATGCATATTTACTTCAAAAACTTACTTTACTCATGAATGAAATATTGCGCCATCAATACTTCAAAATCTAAGAATCATAATTACATCTTAAAAATACATGACGATTGAATTAACTGTATCTGGCTTAAAGATGTTTATTCAAATGATTTATTCATCCCATTTTCATGAAAAGAATATTTTATATGCAAGATAAAAATGATTAAAAAATGAGGCCTCTAAAAAAAAGAGACCTACGGAAAAAGAGACACCGAAGGGAAATCAAAAGAGACCAGGTGGTCAGTCTGCCTGCAGTGCATCAATGCATCTTCCCTTTACACATGTTGACCACTGATGCTATTATATACATTCCGTCAATGTCTGACGATGCCACATGGTGTTCTCAAGTTCATTGTTTATAATAAGCATACTTTGTCACAAATATCCGTGCAAAGGTCTATTTTACACAGGTGGTGCATTTCCACCACTTCACAGCTCGTTGTCAAAATATTCACTTATTCATATCCATGTGAAAGTAATCAAAAGGATGACACCATCTCAATTTAGTGTCAAATCTCATAATTACGATCCTAAAACTCAATGTTACTGAATCTCTTTGTAGCAAACTTACTTATGAAGACAAGTTTTGAAAAACTTGCAGAGATTGAAAGTTTTATGCATCACGCTGAGAATGATTCTAGGTTCTTCATTCTGTGGTACGCACAGCAAACAGTTTCAAAAATGCCGATTTTTTTGGCAAAAATCTCTCACAAAATTTACTAAGTGTTCTGTATCACCTACTCTGGAGACCCAATAAACATTGAGACGATAGTCTGCCTCATCCCACAAGTCAACAACCTTGTCATTCGTCATTATCACCACCGTTGACGTGGTGCGATGTCTTAATTCAGCCAGGAAAAAGGAGACTCGCAAATATAATCACTCACATTTCTCCAAAGAAAATAAATCATAAATTCTGAGGTCGGGTTCTGCGATGGCTATTCATGTTGTTCCAAGTCTGTTTGTCGACTGACGACCGAGTTGCAATTTCTCAAAGTTCATCTGACTTCTGTAATTGATCATTTATAATGGATGATACTAGTGTTCGCCATGAGTAGGCATGATGCAGATTGAATAAATATGACTCCTTTATAAAGAAGAGCTGAAATCTGACAATAATGTACCATTATTCCGCAACATAAAATGCACATAAGGTTCTTCAATTCATTAAATGATAAAGCAAAAATTTTTTATTCAATTCATCAATTTCAAAATAGAGAAAGGCTGTGTCGTTATAACTGTCATTATTCAAATGCCCATCTACGCTACTATTCCATGTAGATGTACAACGTATATAATTCATAGCTTTTCGCAACTATGTTAATAATGAACTAAGAAATATTTATGTTTCAATTAAAAGTCTTAGAAGACAGCTTATTAGGCGATATTGTACTCTTGCGGCATCTAAACTATGGTATATCACAGATATCAGTCTTAGCACTTAGAAAATCCTCGTTCCTATCTTCGTCTCCGAGACTTGTACATTATATATATGACTCGGACTTTCTAGAACGTGTAGAGACTGATATCTGTGATAAACGTAAGACTCAATTTTATGCATTCAATTTTCAAAATCATGCCCTCGGAATTTAAAATTTTGGCCGCGCGCGTGCACTGAGTGGGTGCGTGGTAAAAGTGGCTATCTGAAATAAAGTGCTGATTAAAATGTCCCAATCTTCATACATTTCCGTAGCTTTTTGAAGCACGAGAGGAGATAAAGAGTGAACTATTGTATTCGCCACACCACAAATTTGAAAATGATTTTTTTATTAATAGCGATACATATTATAATCAACTTTACACCGAACAATTCTTAAGCTAATTGAAACTAGTAAATGTATTTACCTGTAAATTCATAATCGAATGAAATAAAATCAGCTTCTTCAATCGCCGTCAAAATATTCGGAAGTTCTTCAGCAAAATCTGTTGAAAAAAAAACAACATCTGGCTTGAATTGGAATCCAAAGAAGTAGGCCCATTACAAATGCTATACTCAACATTTAAATAGCGAACACCACGACTGAAGTCATCACTTACTTTTACGTAAGATTTCCATTGAACCACTGCGAGAACGAGGTGGTGCACGAATAGCGGCCGCTGGCAAGATATTAAGATATTGCAGCAATTTTCTGCAAACGTTTACTATATAGTTCGACAGCTTTGTGATATCGCGCGCACCTGAAATTAGATGCTGGATCGTCAAATTACAGATCTTGCTAAAAAGATAGGCATCCTGAGTAAAATGGTTTTAGAAATAATAATAAAGACGTATATTTTCAGATATCACACACCCCAATACTGAGAATCGTGGGGCTAGTACAAAGTATGATTATACCAAGAAAAAGCAAACTTAACAAAGATAATGTGTCGAAGGGAAATGAATGTGCTTCAGGATAATTTAAGTATCATTATTAACCAAAAGAGGTTGCAATGATAGTACAAAGTTTCAAACTGTAACTACAGTCCGTCATCAGGTAAAAAGATAATGCAAAAGGAATTAAAATGAGAGAAATTATGGAAGTTCAAAATCAAGATATCTGCTGTCTGAGATGCAAGCAGATGTCATCGATATCGATATGCCGATTTATAGAAGAGCGGAAAGTTGTCACGTCTTCGATTGGAAGGGAGCCAAACCGTTGAATTCTTGAAGCCGCAGAAGAGACCGGGAATTCATAGAGGCATGGCATTCATCGGACTCTTAAAAAAGCGAATTGATATCTACTTGCAGACACACGGAAATTCCTACTGTCAAGCAACTTTTTAGCAGAGCCATGCCTTTAAAATATCACGGTCATTTTGTAATTCACATTTTGATATCTTTTACAATTCCACCTTTATCTTTTTCTACGTTTAAGTTGCGAAAATACACTTCGATAACCATTTAATAATAAAACCGGTACTTCGGACTGTTGCAACGTCCATCTTCAGGGTTACAAAAATCTACATGTACTAAAATTTATGAATGTCCTTAGATAGTAAAAATTTAAAATTAAGCTATGGAAAGCATAGCACAAAATCACCAAAAGGATATCTGAATATGGAAATAATAATTTACTATAAAACAATAATCTCTCCTATTTCCGTATTTCCATATTCAGATATCCTTTTGGTGATTTAGTGCTATACTTTCCATAGCTTCATTTTAAATATTTACTATCTAAGGACATTTATAAATTTTAGTGCATGTCGATTTTTGTAACCCTGAAGATGAACGTTGTAACAGTCCGAAGTACCAGTTTTATTATTAAATGGTTATCGAAGTGTATTTTGCGTTTTTTAACAACTGACGAAAAGAAACTATAGAAAAATGTGACATCACTATTTAAAAGTCAATAAGATTGATTGCGATATTTTATACAACAACACATGCCTAAATAATGATTTGCTGACAACCTTTACAAATATATTATATATATATATATATATATATATATATATATTATATATATATATATATATATATATATATATATATATATATATATATACGTGGTTCAGTCAATAATCACTTCGACTCAAAAAGAAATATTGAAGATATCAAAACGACTGTAGCTATCCAATGTAATGTGTATTTGTAGGTAACAAAAATACAATCAAACTTGAAATGTAGGAACATATTATTATATACGAAGCTGAATAAAGATTGGATTCTAGCATTACTTTTCTACGTAGAATCCATTCTGATCAACACATTTTCGCCATCTCAACACCAAGTCTTCGAAAGCATTCTTGAAAAATCTCTCGTCCAGCAAATCAAAAACTTGTCTTACATGCTGCTCCACTTCGGAAGATGAATCAAACTTCTGACCTCGCAAGGTTTTCTTCAAATGACGAAAGAGGCAGAAGTCAGATGGTGCCAGATCCGGCGAATACGGAGGATGCTGAATGGTCTGGAACTTCGATTGAGACACCGTTTCCTTCACAATCGCAGCAGTATGAATTGGGGCATCATAAAGTAAGTACTAGGCAGATCGTCTCGAAAGTTTTGTGGACATTGTCTCTAAAAGGTCTTTGTAATACGAGCCATTCATTGTGCGCGACTTGTCCAAAATGTTGAGATAGACAACCCTTTACTGCACCAGAAGACAGACATTGAACAGCGACCGTGCGATGTTCCTGTTCTGAGTTTTCTTGGAGCACTCTCTTCTGGAAATCGCTACTCAGATGACTCCCTGCGACTCAAAGGAATAAAAAGGTTTAATGACGTTTCATCTTCTGTGATGATGTTGTCAAGGAATCGGTATCCAAGTCTGTCGAAAAGTTCCAGGTTGGAACGACAGCACGCCAATCGAGTCTCTGCCATTTCGGATGTGATGAACTTTGGGACAAAACGTGAGCACAACTTTCGCACGCCCAAATCGCTGAGGATATTGTGGACACCTCCGTCACTAATAGCCAGCGCATCGGCAAGATCCATTCGAATACACCGATTGTCACAGATCAAAGAAGCACACACCTGATGTTTCGATTGCGGGATTTCTGTTGGACGTCCACTTTTCGTTGTGTCATTGACGACTGAAGTTCGACCACATCGAAACTCTCGTACCCAATTGTAAACTGTAGCACGTGGTGGAGAGTCTTCACCGTAAACATCTTGCAACTGCTGCAATATTTCATTTGGTGGGTCTTTCTTTAAGTTCAGAAACTTAATGACACTTCGGTATTCAACTGCATTGTCCATTTCAAACGACTAACTCATCTGCAAGCTATGACAAGCGTTGAGGTTGTCTTATAGCTGCGATAAAGCATGACAATGAATGAAACTCACTGACTTGCCACCTACATACCCATGTCAATTCACATTATCAATACCAGATCAATAACGTAAATATTTGATGTCAAGTCTAAATGATTATTGACTGAACCACGTATATAATTCATACTATATAAATATTGGTCTGTTCATTACATTCAGCCCACTGATAAAATGTTGATGCGTCGTATTCATGATATTAACGAAAAGTTGTCTGAAAAAGCTAAAACAGTCCCTGTTTTTAGATCCAACAAAATCCAAAATCATTTCAATTACAAAGATCCGATTACGAACGCAGTTAAATCAAATGTTGTGCATCTATACACTTGTGATCGCTGTCCTATGCGATACGTTGACGCCACTAGACGTCCTGCTTCTCGCATTTCAGAACATTTAAGAGGATACCCGTGTCAAGCTGAAATTTCTATGCATCAATGTAGTTCTAAAGCTGAAAACTTCTCTGTCATTGGAATATCAAGATATCCATTGATACTAGAATCTATTATACTGAAAAAAATCGGTTTGGCTATCTAACGAAAGGAACAGATCAGCACCCTTGTACTTGAATTTGTCACCCTGACACTCTTTCTCCGCAGTTTTGTCTCGAAAGCTTTTACTTTGAACTGTATTTGTATCACGCCATGAATTCTGTATATTAACCCTTGATTTTACCTTTACTTGTGTTTGCCGCTGAGGATGGAATGAATGTGCATTCCGAAACATGTTCGATTGAGAAAAAACTTTGTTTCTCCTTCACAATATATAAAGAGAAATAGCTAAGAGATAAAAACGTCTTTCTGAATTAATACTAGCTCGTTCTTCTGTATTTGGATTTCGTAAACCACTAATTCCGAACGAAATCATTCAGTAAATTTTTTGTTGTACAAGTTCTTGTCATATAGTTTTATGTTCACACATTTTGGTAATAATTCATTTTCTTTGCTACTGTTGTTGTAGTCGATATCGAGACTTAGTTTTATGCATTTGTGAAAAGATCTTTCCTTTTTGCAGTATTGACCTTTTTCTTCTGTTCGCAAGACTATGAAAGAATACCATTTTATAGCAAAATAATTCATGTTGTTAAGCGATGTTTCGGACGGTCACGACCTGTCCATTTGCAAGCTTACAATGACTTCAAAAAATATTGCAATTGAAGTTCAAATGAAAATCTCTGATATACATATGAACAATGATGCAATGATATGCGAAAAAAGATCATGGACATGTTAACAAGTCAAAACTCTAACATAATAGAAAATCATACATCAAGATATCTCTTGCTCTCTTTGATTATAGTACATTTAGGTGCCGAGTCAGTCCTTTGTCTGATGTTTAGAGAAGGGCATCTTTCTTTAATGAGAATGGCCTCGTCGACCTGCAGGCTATTTGTGTCTGGGAATTGTGTCAAAAGTTCCGTTTGATCAAATATTCTTTTCGGTTTGATGTTGCGTTGCTCAATTGAATGATTTTTATGGATCCATTGTCTTCATGTTGTTTGTTTCTTGCTGTCAGTTCATTTGCTGTAAAACCAATATATTGAGCTCTATTACATGAACTCTCTTGACAAGTGTATTGGTATGCAACATTATGATCAGAATTCCACTATCCTCCTTTGTTTTTATTGCATTAGTCAGTTTAATATTTTTGTGATATATTCTCAAGTTAATTCGACAATTTTCAATCTTAGGTTCAGTGCTATCACTTTACAATACATTACATTGATTCCAGGTCTTTTGATAAAATAATAGCAGATACAAAGATGTATAGCAGTATGTAAAATGATACATTGTCTAACATTCACCATAGTATTCAGCTTGCATCTGATTTTGAAAATTTTCTGTGGTATACTGTCAAAAACATTTTTGTTCTTTTTTAATGCTCTATTGTAGGTAGTTGCTGTTTTATTAAATTGACAAAGACGCAGTCGAAAGCTCTTCAATATAATTTGTTATTGACTTCGTCTTCGAATATCTAAAGAGAATGACGACTATTAAGTCAATAAAAGACACTAGCACTCTTGATTCCCCGACCACACTCACCTGACCCCGGAATTGAACATAACATATAGGGCCTATAGGAGAGTGGGGTGACATGACATTATTTTTGACAAGCTTCCATTTGTCCAAATACTGAAAAATTGAAAATAATGCTTTACCCGTATTACAGGCATGTATTACAAAATTCTGTACGAGGAGTTCTTGACTTTGAATTTCTAAACAGTTCAAATTGTAAGGGGTGACATGGCAGTATTCATTCTAACTTTGTATGTCTGTCAATTTTCATTTAAATATCAACCAGAACTCAATTAGCTCAATTCAACCACCAGTTCATATTTGCCATTAGGGCTACCTGTATAACTTATATTTTCTTAAGATTTGAAGTAAGACAAAAATATTGAAAAACAAAATGTCACAAAAATGTCATTTAGCCTACAGCAATACTTTAAACTAATAAAGGAAGCAATCGGAGCCTGCGCGGTTTCTAAACATGTAAATTTACTGTCGAGAACCTACAAATATGAAATCAAAGCAAATCATCAACGTCTCTCATGGGGAATCGTGCTCGCCATAACCCCTAATTTCAATGCATTTCCAATTCCTCTAAATTCCAAAATATTTTTCTTAGATTTTCAAATTTTGTGCATTTTTTAGAGAAGAAATGCTACATTCCTGCATTTTAAAGTGAATTTTTGAGGGTAGCCTCCGAAAAGATAAGAAAATTTTCTGGGTACGCCACTGTGGCACATTCTCTAATTATAATAGGTATGAATGAATGAATGATAAACCTATGCCTCGACTTTTTTAAAATTAGGTGTCATCTAAAACTAATAGTAATTGACATCAACAAATACACGTAATATATTAAGTCATACAGTTATCTTCCTGCGAATGTGTCGCAGTGTTTGACATTGATGATAGGCTAAGAAAAATACACTAATTCTCAGAAGTGCAAAACATTTTTTTGAAATGCAAAAAAAGTTGATCGATCTCAGCTGATCAGGAAGAGCGAGCTAGGAGAAATATCCTTATTTGGAAAAGTTCACTTATTTGGTTGAATTTCTTTTCTGAAAAAATCAATCAATTAAATTTATTCCGTCCGAACATATCGTTTTCACTGATGTGCTAATTCACCCTCACCTACGATCAAAAGAGATCCACTTCTGAGACACGTGTTCAAAGCTCATTTTCTTGTTACTTTGGCATTATTTGACGAAAGACATTCAGCGGATTTCGCATGCAAACTGTTTCATAAATAATTGCACAGAAAATCAACACATTTTCAAATGTAATTTTCGTGCTGCAGTCCTGCTTCCATTTTAATAAACGATGTGCGACATGAAAACTTACGGTTCGTGGATTATTCTGGGATGCATTTCACTTTCCGAAGTGGTCAATTGTAGTCAGTAGGTCCTCCAAAAAAAAGCTAAGCGTTTCCTTTGATGCTGGATTTCAACACGAACACGAATTTTTTAATTTCATGATACAAAGATTTTAAGATTCGTTGAATGCACAATACACAAAAAGATACAGTGCTGATAAGTTTCACGCAAAAATTGTTACTAAAAAATATCTGACACGATTTTTCATCGATAAAGATGATCAATCTCATTAAACTTTATGTCATGTGAAAGTTTTTGCTTAATATTTTGAATTGGTAGAGTTTTTAGGTTGTGTCTGGTCAGTTGTGGTCAGCAGACTGAAAAGCATGAATGCTTGGTCAATTGATTCACCGATACCTACAGGCAAAAATAGACAAAGCAAAAACTTAAGATTGTCATCACTGAATCAGACTCGTGCTAAGTTTTCAGATAACATATTTTTTTCGAATTTCGACAACATTTGGCACAATTGCACTCAAATACACTTCTACCTAATCTCACGCTACTTTCGCGTCAATGATGTTTTTAACGGTCAACTGCACACAATTTAATAACTTTTCTTGTATAAACGTTGGCGTTTTCGAGTTTGCGTTTAAAGAATTCTGGTGCTATCATCTCCAAGAAAATGCAAGCTTTATCAAGATTGGCCCATCTGTTCACTGGCAAACTTCAATTACGCATTATTCCATGCCCACCACTTGATGAGTCATCCTTTCCCTCGGTTGAGGTCAGAAGATTTCGAATATCTGTTGTGCACACAAAGGATTGTTTCTAGTCCACCTGTTCACAAACAATGGCATACTTCACGCCACAGTTGCTGACGCCTCCGTCCGATGAATGAATTTACAAGAGTTAGCGACTCATTCAATAATGATGGGACAGACGAAGGCCGACATGAAATAATCAGCAATTATAATCATATGAAGAAAGAAACTTCCTATCACTATTCACTAATTACGGTAAAACGGGGCAAAAAAACAAAAAATGCCAAATTTACTTTGCATTAAGTTTTATCATCCTTATAATTTCCCAACAGGCTCAACCAATGTTTTTATCAAACTTGGTAGTGTCAAGGGCATGTACTATGCTTAAATTGTGAAGATATGTACTCGCCCCCTGACAAATGGCAATTATTTTTAAAAAGTGAAAATGCTTCATTTTACCCCAAATGGGATAGAAGGAAACACGATGGGGCAAAATGAAACATCTTCGTTTTTCTAATATCATTTGAATTTAAACATATCAACCTACATGAGAATACTAACATGAGTCAAATATATTTTCAAATGTAGGAAATAAGCGGTTTGTTAACCTAATTTCCGATAAATCTAGTAAAAATGTATGATAAAAGCAAGTTCCGTATAAAGAAGGTTGTATGCTGTGCTATCAATCGCCGAAGCATCGAACAAGTGGCAAGTTATGGTATTACAGCTTTATACAGTTCAATGTAGGCCTACATATTAGAAACAATTATTTCTTCAAACAACTGAAGTAAGTGTGAGAAAGCTCATAGTCGTGAATGTCCATCTGGAGGAAGTGTCCATAAGTTGGAAAAGGTGGCCTCATTTTCGTCAGTATGTCACACCGTCTTACCTAAAGTCTTTCTCTTTCCATATCTCCCACATAGGGCCAGAGAAATTCATTTCTTCTTGTGTGGAGAAATTTAACATTATGACCATCTTCAGTCTCCAATGTCAACTACTTCTCCCAAATACCATGAATCGGTATAAACTGCAAATACGCAATCATCACTTCCAACGAACTTCGGTGGGCCTTCTCTCCTTGTCTCCCTTTTTTAGATGTTGGAGGCTTTTGATCTTGAATACGATTGAGCGCGTCCGATGTTGTCCAGACCTCTCCGTATTGAGTTTGTCTGACTTTTCTCGCTTTCACATTATCAGTTGACGTTCTCTTTCGGATGATCTGTTCGAAGGATTCATCGACATCGGTACATTCTTCATCAACTTTATCCCTTGTTATTTCCTAAGTATGCGGTGCTACCACTTTAAAAGCCGTCTTCATCTCTACCTCTAGATGTGATGCTTTCCTTATCAGTTTCTTCATTTGAGAGATGTGTGCTTACAATATGATATCTTCGTTCGTACTTTTCAAGCTTAATGGAATCAAACGCTTCTCTAGGAAATTTACTTTGTCACAGGGATATATTCCTCTCGATTGAAAGCCAGACTTCATAGACTCAGGCTTGAAACTCTGAACCCAGCTGTCTTTGAGAAGTTCAGAAAACCGCTTTTTAGATATTTTGTCACCTGGTTGCTTCAAGTACTTCCGAGATCAGAATTTCGTTCCAACATTGCTTTTCAGGGCGAACCTTTGTCTAGTAGAGGTTGCAACAGATGAGCTGGATTTGGTGGCAATTTGAACAGAATAACATAGTTTTCAAATGAATGCTGTAAAACAACAGCATTCATGTGTGATTTGGATTTCATCTTCCTGCTTATTCAGCGCACTTGTGCATGTGCATGTCTGCGTACAATCTCTACATTTATTGACAACTGATATCTAATGAATACCGCGCTATGTACTGTAGCTATCTACGTAAGAATTAAGCATCTACTTGTATTATATTGCCCATAGTCGTAAGAACTTAGTCAAGGAGGCACGCTTTTACTCACCTTAATCAGAACAACGTGAACTGTTAGTGAAAGTGCTAATTGTTTGCATGTCTTCCAAGAATTCATATTTACTGGATGTCTTGCACAATTCCAATTAATAGGCATGACGTATCATGATATCATTTTGCTACTATGAGAGAGAGAGATAAACGAATAATATCTGAGTGGCATGTCGACGGACTTCAAGGCCACTTAACAAATAATAAGAGCTGAAAATGGGAACAATTGATCAATCAGCAGATACAATGTACGTTTATGATTTACAATATATTCAGTAGTCGAATACATTCATGTAGGATACATGCACTATGATATCATATAGGCCCTACAGATATGCAAGACATAAACATGCAGTATGTTTATGTAATTAGACACTGAATGCGTTCATGCATGATATGCGGATAGGAGGTGGGACTTGAGAAGAAGCTTAAAAGTTCTGTTGTCGGGTTGGATGGTGATGGAGGAAGGTAGTGAATTCCAGATTCGTGCGGCTGCGATGGCAAAATAGCGCTCACCAATTGTTGAGCGGCGTACAAAACGGAAATGAAGAGAGGATGAGGAGGCAGATCGTCCAGGAAGATTGTTAAGAGGTGTCATTTCATCTGCAAGGCAGGAGGGCGTTTCATCCCACAGACATTTGCTAGTGATGGTGGCGAGTCGATGGTCAATCCTTGCCTGAACTGGAAGTCACTGCAAGTCTTGCAATACGAGAGTAATTTGCGAGAAGCGACTGGAGGCGGAAATAACCCGAGCAGACGCATTGAATACGGCTTGCAATCGTCGGAGTTGAACAATAGGCAAACCACACAGAGAATCAACGCAGTAGTCCAGGCGAGGCAGAACAAGGGCTAATACCAGTGCCGTGAGATTTGTAGATAGAAAACGTCTCACAGAGCGGATGTCTCAGAATACCAAAAAAACGAAGGAACGGTCTTAGATATACCGGTATGCAGTTTGAACTATGCTTTGGAGTCGAGATGGGCACCTAGGTACTTGATGTTGGGGGCAGGGAGGGATGGAGAAACTCCCAATGCGAGCAGGAACGAGACTTGAAGATTGTTGCAACTCTCGTATCTGGTGGCGAACAACATTGTGCTAGACTTGGCAACATTGAGTTGAAGACGATTGGCTTCGAACCATGAGATGAGAGAGTCGAGACAATCAGACATCTCACAGTGAATTTCAACCGTTTGTGTCGTCTCCCAAAAAAAAATTAGCTGCTAAAAATATGTACAGTCTATTTGCTAAAAATATTTACAAGTACGAGCTTTTGCGAGCCGGCTCGCATTGTCAAGTGTCAAAACATTTTAAACCTTTCAAAACCCACCACCTTTTAGCAACTTCTAGCATTTTTCTGGGTAAAAGGAAACAGTCGATATTTTCGTTATTTGTGCTTTCATACAAACAGCAGGAAAATCACCAACATGAGCTCGTAACAACATGGAGCTAGATCTCTCTAGAAATTATAGTCCTCCAGATTTTCGCTTAAACATCGGCGAGAGAGCAGAAATGGAATTTTAGTTTGGTGAAAAACAACACCTTTTTTATTGCTCACTTTTTGTACGATTATTATTTGAAAACTTATGCCAGGATGCACCAACAGAATATTCGAATTTGTATTAAACCAAGAGATATTGAGGATTCATAACGGCATTGAGTAATTAGAGCATTTGTTTCCCTTCACTCCGCCGACGTGGCGTTTCTTTTTACCCCATTTTAACCTAGTTGATTTAATTTGGCAAATCACCAAAGTTTCGCGGCTGACCAAGAGAATAAGTTTAGTAATCAATTAGTTATGAGCTTACGACAAACTTTGAGAGTAAACGAGATAAATTCAAGAACCAAACCAGCCGTGAAAGTGGCCTTTTTGAAAAATTCTAGTGTCAGCAATAGCCTGTGGCCATTACCTTAAATTCTATGACCTTTTCTCTTTCTACCTAGAAGATTTTTCCTTACCTAGTGGATTTCAAAGATTCATAAAATTACCTACAAACTTGAAATAGCGATAAAAAAGTTGCGAATGTTGCAAGCATATAGTAAAACTAAGCGATTAATTGACAAAATGTGCCTCACGCTTTCGCAATTTTGAAACTAGAGTCAATAAGTATAATTTAAACAAGATAATAGGGAATTATTCAACTTTGTACGACCATGATAAGACATGGATAAGGCTCACTATAAAACAAGATCGAATTCTTGCATCGAGGAGTTATTTTGACACAGCTGCATTCATTCCGTCGTTGAGTAGACGAACTTGTGAGGTTTTTGCCAGGGCTTAATGCAGGGGTGTAATGTTGCTATTTGTCACTTCAAAACAGTGTTATTCAGAGCTTTAACACAGTATGCACTTTGAATAATACTGCGCCCTTTTATATGGTCATGTTCAACGTAGAAGCTAAGACCAATGACTTCAAGATGTGGGCAAGCAGTTTTTCACATCAGAAAACAAGTGCAAAAGTACGTGTGTGAAGTTAGCCGTACCAATATCCGTACCACATCGAAAATCGCGTGTGCCACTCTCAAAAACAGCATTTACACATAATTTTAGAGTGTGCCAGCTTGTGCAACCAGTAATTTTTCGAAATAATGCAGCAGTTTGCGAGAAATCGTCCATCAAAACTTCAAGGTGGTACGGATGTGAAGTTAGCCGTACCAATTTACAGAAAAAATCTTAAATCGCATCTTTGTGAATTTTCTACCACATGGACGTCTAAAATAACACGTCTAAAACATGTGCCACCCACTACTTTGTCAAAATTCACAATACTTACTGAGAAAATGGACAAAATGACCTCAAAGTGGTACGGATGTGAAGTTAGCCGTACCACTTGTGAAAATCGCGTGTGCCACTCGAATCAACACACCGAATACACTTATTGGAAGTGTGCCAGCTTGTGCCACCCCTCAGACAGCCCCAACTCTGCCTAGAATCCGCACAAATGCGGATTTTCGTCCTCAGCCACGCCCACAGCAATGCCCACAGCCCATCCGTACCACTTGTGAAAATTGCGTGTGCCACTCGAATCAACACACCGAATACACTTATTGGGAGTGTGCCAGCTTGTGCCACCCCTCAGACAGCCCCAACTCTGCCTAGAATCCGCACAAATGCGGATTTTCGTCCTCAGCCACGCCCACAGCCCATCCGTACCACTTGTGAAAATCGCGTGTGCCACTCGAATCAGCACACCGAATGCCAGAAATTCTGAATCCACCAGAAGTGTCAATGGTTTTACAAGAAATTGTAGTAGTTGTATTTAAATAGCAATGATTCAAAATTGGATATATTACATTCACGTGATCAATATGTTACTTTTATCCTGCAAAAACATACAACAAACTTGGTATCATTGGATAGAGATTTGTTCAGTCTATCAGGAAATATCAACGCTTTTACAGAAAATGCTGACAGAAGGTCGGAAACTACAGATTGATGTATTTTGTGCGAAGATGTTTCTGTCACAAATTCCTTCTAAATTTATGTTAGATCTTGTTTAAACACTGCACACATTTCTAAACGTACCAGCTGTACGTGGAATTTTGTGGTTCCTGTGAGTCCTGTTAACGAAGCTATCAGCCTATATCTACGCACACGGCATGTTTCAAGGCAGCAGGGAAAGTAAGTAGCTTTTATTTCATTGCAATGAATGTTTTTTTAGCCTTATTGCAGGGAGTTAGATCAGTGGAATCGGCTTGCAGACTGATGGACGGAGCTTATGATTGCTTGGCTTAGTTAGGAACAACCCTATATAGATAACTAAAGATAGAAGATATAAGATAATAAGATATAAGATATAAGATAAAGATAGAAAATAGAAGGGAGTGCTATGTGTAGGGCACTGTGTATATACAGCAGATGAATAATGAGCAATGAATAAGCAGATGATGTTGGCTACTGCAGGTTGAGTCGGCAAATATTTGGTCTCGCATCTATTACACCGGCTATCTGGTGCAACAATCTTACATTTTTGTTGTCGTGTGTAGCTGCTCAGAAATTTCTGACTCCAAATCCCTCAATGAAATAAATGTGTGTCTTGATTTGTTTATTTGTCTTGCTTCACCTTTCTTGGTCCTGCTTTGCATCCTACAGGCACGCGTGAACAGGGGACTAGGAAGGCTCAGCCCGCCTAATCTTCAGCCAGACACATTGATCTCGGACTTTTGATTGCACATGAATGATATAGAACTACATATAGATGAGTTGGCAGTGGATGCCAATGCAAATATCGCTTGCACTTATCTAAGTCATGAATACCTTTGGAGTGTTCAAATTGTCATGATTCCATCAAATTTTAGGAAATCCAATCCACATGTCAGACTCATTTTGCATGCATCAGATATTGTGATCGATTTCTACCACCATGACAACTAGATCATTACATTCTAAGAACATCTCCACGACAACTTCGCAAGCCAGGTCGACCAGAGAAATTCGACTTGTGCCTCGAAACAACCCTCAGATACATGGCTACTAAGACAGAGATTCGAACAATCAGGCATGATGATTGTAGCAATCCTTGAAGCCTAGTTCGTCAATACAAGAGGCTTCGGTTCTCTTTTGAAATAATATCTCCTGGGATGAATTTCAGCGATGGAGCTGCGATTATGTTAAACACTTCTAAAATCATTCTTTACATTTGGAATGTCTAGGGAAATCGGTGACAAAGTAAAAAGTTGTAGCATGATGGTGTGTATCAGTGATGAAACTGGTTCAAAGGTACCATTCGGTGACCCGCTCAATGACTCGGGTTCTTATGCTTTTGTAGTCATAGAGCAAACTTGTAGCTCAATTGTGGTCGAAGTGAATAATCCGTTAGCCTATACTAAGTCTATCACTGGGCGACTGGAAATGCAATTAGTCATTGTTCAATGGCAAAAGACAAGTAAGGATTCAGTGCAAGTCGCTTGTTGCTGTCGCCTGGATTATCACTAGCCGACACAGCTCTGAAAGAGGCGCCATGAGGCTATGATGTAAATTCACTGATAATTTTTCAGGAAATAAGTAACCATTAAGGGAATGATTTTTTAAAATTGAAATATTACAGATGAAGCTCTTATTTTCTGTATCACAGGAATTCTATGCGCATGTGATCGAGTTTGACGATTCGTGCTATCAGTATTTAAAATTTTTTCGCGGTTGCGCGGTACGGTAGTGGCGAAAAATGAAGGTGAGGAACAATTCGAAAGCACTTCCGCAAATTTTGGAAAGTTGAATTTTATGTGCAACTTATTACTTAGAGTTTAATTGCTTCAGTACCAGTAGAGCAATCTGATTTCATTCAGATGCTATACATATAAAAATCTGACTGAGTCTTATTAATATGTTTGCATGATTTTCAGGAAATTTTTTTTAAAAGTATGATGCTAAAGGCCAACTTCGATACAAAGTCACATCATTGGTCGTCTAGCCTGCTAGCAATTTACGACAATCATTTGAAAAAATTCGCAAAAGTATGGCAATTTTGATATCAAAAGACTGACTACATGCATGTTCAAAATTGTAATTCTTTTGTATGTTTAGGTCCATTTTTCGCTTATATAATTTAAATGTATGTAGTCCCATTTTTTCGATGGGGCACTGTCAGAGGATTTTGGCTCGATGTGGCCTGATCTGTAATATAGTTTGTGCGTGACATGTTCAAATTAATTTCACTTCCGCTTAACGAACTGCGTTGCTCGTGATAGGCATTGCAAATTGTCACAGCCACAAAAATAATGAATGACAGCATCAGTAGCTAAGTAGTTTATTGTAAAACGCCTTCAATTTCAGGCAAATGACATGATATACAATGATAATGACCTTGATACTTATATATTACAAAATAAATTCCAGAGAAGCATGGCATAATTACATGTAAGTGTAGATGCTTTATGCCAATTGTGATCGTTGCTATAGACATACATGCGCAATTATAGATTGGATATAAGTGAGCATGTTTGATATGCATATGTCATATTTGAGTGCTTGATGCATAGGCCCTATGTCAATTTGACGTTTTTTGCATGAACTATCTTCAACTTCATCAATAATAATTTTAGTGCAGTTCATCGGTCTCATTTGATAGTGATATTTTATCTCTTTACATTTTTATAGAGAGCTTTAGTTGCCTCACACTTGCTTTGCTGACATTGTTTGAAACGCAACTTCTTTTCTTTGTCAGCGCTTTCCACTTCCGAATTCCACCATCAGGTCTCTTATGCCTGCCCAGCCTTTGCTGCGACCACACTCTTTTTCAGCACTGTGTATCCAAGCTGTCTTCATCCTGTTCCACTCCAAGTCAAATGTATTTTGGTCTGCAATATGTCCTTCATGGTTCATAACATCCTCGTTAAAGTGCATGGTTAAAGTGCAACTCCACAATGAACTCAGAATGCCAACACATGACAATGTGCCATATGTTTGCATCGTGCTGAAAACGAAAGATAAAACGTCTAGAAGGCTATTCCTTGTATTATCTAGTTTGATCACTGCATGATGACGATTGACACTGTTGGAGATTCGAGCGCAACATTTTTTGCTTCATCTCTGAAATATAAAAGATTAATTGGATTGAATGATAAATTGATTATAATATTTATTTATTTCGCGTTTCCATGATTGCATGTATTCATTGACTAAGGAGACATCAAAACCTTGCTCTATAATTCATCCAGGGTAGTTTGATTGATTTGTTTAAGTATCTGGATGTGTATTATAAATGGCTGCTGGGATGATTTTCATCATCGTATGAGAATGTATGAATTCTTGATCAAATATCAGCATACCGATGGTGAGAAACCAAGGAAATCGTTTTTCGCACGCATAAATTCTTGCGAATAACGGATTAGCAATAAAATTACTATTCAGACGAATTTTTGCGTCGGAATAACCGCGCCACAGTGGCCTGGTAAGGAGCAGGAATCTGAGACAAAACTATTTACAACTCATGAATGCGCCAATGGATCAGGAACGTGATCATTTTCATTTTCTATGTAAGACACAGTCAACAATGACCCAATTTTATTTCGCGGAAAATACGTGATCTAGCTAGACGTGTTTACTTGCTTCTGCTCGTGAATATCATAGTCAATGTCGATTGTGATTTGTGGATCTGACTGTGACAGTCAGTCCCTAATTCTACTGTTGAAAGTAAACAGTTAACATCTTGTAAATATTATTCCTTTTTTCTTCAACAGGTCGTCTACGCTAACCCAAAGGATTTTCAGAAACCGTTAACGATGTGTCTTGGTGTTGGTCAGTGCAATGAATCAAATTTCAAAGCTGTTCAATGTGGATTGTGGAAGATTGTGGATTGATGAGCTGGAAAATGAAGTGCACTTCTCTTCTGTTTCACTTCAGTGTCCTGAAATCTTCAATATAGTGGAAATTAGTGTAACTCGTTGCGAAGAACGAGTTTCAGCATGATGTGGCATTTTTGGTGAATTGTGATATTCCTGTGTATGATAGTGGTATGTAGACTGGGACAGTGTCACGACTTTGTTGACATATGTTTTGGTAAAGTTGGATCTTTGGTAAAATTGTATCTTTCATGTGAAAACTAGTCTGTTTTTGAAACTTGTTAGTGTTGTGAATTTCTATCCGAATAAAATGTGAAGTTAAGGACCTGCTGTTATAATTTGTTAAGTGTATGGAAGGTAGTAGGCGAATGGGCAAGGCATGGGAAGTGGTTAAGGTAAGGTTTGGCGAACGGGCTAGTTTCCAGGGATAAGGGCTTCGGATCTGGATTGCAGGTGAGTAGAGGATCAAGACGAGTATAAGTTTGCCTAGGGCCTGCATGTCATAGTGATGGTAGTTGGCATGTGTCAGGTAAGTTTGCATAGGTGATAGAGCATGCTCATATTACCCACAGGCATTGTTAGTAATGTTTGACCACAGATTAGGACAGTAGAAATATGCTACGAAGGAGGCATGGCTATAGTAGGCCGCAATTGCAGTTGAACATGAATTTTAGTAATGTTTGACCACAGATTAGGACAGTAGAAATATGCTACGAAGGAGGCATGGCTATAGTAGGCCGCAATTGCAGTTGAACATGAATTTTAGTAATGAGTTGAATTGTAAGTGATGGATAAGCGCTAGGACTTCATGGAGGGAAGACACTGAAGAGGTCTAAATATGTCCTTAAAAACTGTGACGGTCACGGAACAAAGTTATGCAAATTACATGTACATGCAATTGTTATGCAGGCCTACACCTACATGTAGATACATGTGCCAATTCCAGCAGGTAAGAAGAGGCGCGTGAATTCAGCAGCAACTTCTTTCCTCTCGAGATCATTTCGTGCATATGCCAACTAGAATTCCTCCCTCAATCCACTCCTGCTCCATTCACACGTAGCTAAATGTACGTCGGCTGTGGGCGTGGCTGCGGACGAAAATCCGCATTTGTGCGGATTCTACGCAGAGTTGGGGCTGTCTGAGGGGTGGCACAAGCTGGCACACTCCCAATAAGTGTATTCGGTGTGTTGATTCGAGTGGCACACGCGATTTTCACAAGTGGTACGGATGGGCAGTGGGCGTGGCTGAGGTGAAATTCCGCATTTGTGCGGATTCTAGGCAGAGTTGGGGCTGTCTGAGGGGTGGCACAAGCTGGCACACTCCCAATAAGTGTATTCGGTGTGTTGATTCGAGTGGCACACGCGATTTTCACAAGTGGTACGGATGGGCTGTGGGCATGGCTGAGGACGAAAATCCGCATTTGTGCGGATTCTACACAGAGTTGGGGCTGTCTGAGGGGTGGCACACTCCCAATAAGTGTATTCGGTGTGTTGATTCGAGTGGCACACGCGATTTTCACAAGTGGTACGGCTAACTTCACATCCATACCACTTTGAGGTCATTTTGTCCATTTTCTCAGTAAGTATTGTGAATTTTGACAAAGTAGTGGGTGGCACATGTTTTAGACGTGTTATTTTAGACGTCCATGTGGTTGAAAATTCACAAAGATGCGATTTAAGATTTTTTCTGTAAATTGGTACGGCTAACTTCACATCCGTACCACCTCGAAGTTTTGATGAACGATTTCTCGCAAACTGCTGCATTATTTCGAAAAATTACTGGTTGCACAAGCTGGCACACTCTAAAATTAGGTGTAAATGCTGTTTTTGAGAGTGGCACACGCGATTTTCGATGTGGTACGGCTAACTTCACACACACGTGGCAAAAGTTTGGCAAAAGTGTATATCAGTTTTTGGAAGTCGACGAAATCAAGCTCAAATATTTTTTTCATAGAATAGGCAGAGTGTCGACTCAAAAATGTGTTTTATGTTAATCCCTCATGTGCATGCAGTCGAGACCCACTACCACCTGTGGTGCAGTTTCTACATATTTGGAGACTGTTTGGAGAAGTGAACGAATTTGACCATATCTTTGAATTTGACTGATAATGATGGCAAAACAGAATATGGCAAAGAGTAAGGATATGTAGGTAGTGTCGACTCAGAAAAGTATCTGCATGAGTATCTGTATACAGTGAAAATTTTTGTATCAAAATATTCAGTTTTTTGCAGAGATTGCGTTCCCGTGGTCCAAGAAGTTATTTCAGCACTTTTGAAAAAAGTCAAAATTTTCAAACTACCGAGATGACTCTCCTAAATAAGTAGTATGAAACAAGTTGAATATCAAAAAAATGAGTATTTGCTTGTAAATAGGCATCCTTACTGAGCGGAAATTAAGCTGATTATCACAGGAATTTCATGATCCGTTTTACAATGGAAGTCTTCATGAAAAAGTCGACATCTTATTGTGCTTTCTTGGCTGAAATTTCATAATTCTAATTCATGAAAGCAATAGCAGGTCACTGAGTTGCCAATTTAACAAATTACCTCTCCAAGGCTGTCATGACACGCACAATCTGTAAAATAATATCATTTCCTTCTGCTTTGCTATCATGATCAAAGATCAGTCAATTCCATTGTGATTTCTTCAAAACTGCATAAATGTGCATTACTCACATTTTGAAACAATTCCGACTGTATCTCCCTTGAGTTCATTCAATAAAATCGAAAGTGTATACACATTGGGGATTTAATAAATGCGGAGATACCACTCTACCTAATATATTTACTCCATGTATAGACCTATATATCCATACTCTATGGTCCATAGAGTGCGGATATATATGTAGGTCTATGGTGCAATTCTGGTTTCAATTTCTCGGTATTGTACGGAAATAATTTCAAATTAGACTTGATGACGAAAACATGGTCTGAAACAATAAAATTCACCTCATTACCCAATTTTCAGGATCAGAAAAAATACTTGTAATTTCTATACGTATATTCATTGAAGGTACGTAAAATAGTAAAAAAAACAATGGACATGGAAAAATTTCAGTCGCGTTCTACAGATAATGTTCACACACTATTTTCCATCAGACACAGATTCCATATTTACATCTTATTCCGTTGGAAGAAATAACTGATGACCAGTATTCAACCATTTTTATCATGAGATTATAAATGTATTATCACTTCATTTTCTCATGTATCATATTCCTCTTTTTCATAATTGTCAATATAATCAGGAGGCACGTCTGTCATCTGAATGCTCGGCGCATGTGTTAGTTGTTTCAAGTGGTCATGTGTCATCTGACGAATCCACTCCAAGTACTGAAAATAAGAAATTAGAAAGTGAAATTGAGGAACGCACGCTTTCAACTGCTAATATATGACAACGCGTCTGATAATAAATTGTGATGAAAGTTAAATATAACACAGCTAAACACAAATTACACAGATAATTGGCACTGATAGATATTGTACGAGTATGTTTGGTTTCATATTTTTCACTCGACTTTGCAGACTTCACGTATTCCACTGTCTTTATTTAAATTACTCACGTAAAAACTTTTCTTGAAACATGCTTTGGGCAGTATCACTTTGTTATAATGCGGCTACTCACATTTGAATACTAAAATGATCCATAACGGAAGCTTGAAGACAAAAGTGAAGTAGTTGTATTAGTATGATTTAGAGCAAATCTGAATGGTGGAATTTTTAAGCCTTGACATGTACCACAGAATGCATCCACCCACACCAAAAACGGAACGAACACTTGTCATGCGTCATGCATGGGCAAAATATCGAAATATTTAAGAAACAATGAATACCAGAGCGTCCACCCCATATGACGAAAAAATTCACGCACAATCTACGTGGTCAATATAAAGTTCGCGTAACACTCATGATCCTTCACATTATGCAAACTTCCCTGACAAAGAATAACTGGAAATCGACTAATCTAGTAAGATAAGAAATCTTGAAGCTTTATGCGTCAAAGCACGCTGTACGACTACTCACAATTTACCAAAAAAATCTGTCCCATAACTCTCAGACAATGGCTGTAAGAAAGGACTGTCTTAATTCAGACTCATCTATCAGTAAGACTATGAACAAACCAAGTGCAAAATTTTCGTCAAGAAAGTTCTTGTAAACTTTTGAATCTTTATCTTTTGGTCTAAACCTCCAATTTTTGCTATGATACACATGAATGCACCACCGATTCACAGTGACTGTGTCAGCGATTGTTCACCTTAGTTATATAACAACTGAAAAGATTATTACTACTGGAAGGTGCTTTTGGGCAATTTCAGTCGTCTCTAACCAGCACAAACTCATGATGAATTGGTAATTTTTTATTTACCGTTGTTGACTTATTATAGTATATGAAACACTATTAAAATTTGCATTCTTCTCGCTATTGAACAGGCATTAGATTCGCACATTGATTACACCAGAAGCAATTAAGTCCAATAGCCAAATTGAGTGATTTTAAGAACTGATTTATGAATTTGTCACCGAAAAAAAATCATATCAAATTTTTCAGGAAATAGCTGCTTAACTACTGTTGACATGAATGACCTAGTTCCTAAATATTATGAGGGTGCAAGAAGTTTCTGGGATAGCGGCATTCGACTGGTTGACAGATAGAAAAACCCTGAAATTTATGCTGTCAGTAAACTGAGTATACTGTGATTCTTCGAATGATAGAAGCCTTCGATCAAACCCCACTCAAAACACCAATTTCTAATACGCGTAGTGGTGGCGGTTACTATTCGAAGAAAAGCAGCAATAAGATTTTACAATATCCCTGAGGTTTAAGCATGCCACTCACCACACAAGCTCGCTCACACGAGGCAAGTCAGAGGTGGAATATCTAATTTGCCATTTTACAATTCGAATGATGGGAATGCTTCGTTTTCAGAAAATCACGTACAATTCATGTACATTATCATTTTTCAAAATTCATGCATATTTCAGGATTTGTTCATATCCGGTACTGTATTTATCAACTATGAAATCCATATTCATCTGATTACTTATGACACTGTTTATCAAGAGACTAAAATGTTGTGCAACAAAAATAATCCGCAGAAAGCTCCAAGAACTTTCTTTTTGAAAGAACCCTTTGTCGAACAAGGTTAAACTTTGGACCCAGAAAGTGGGCTTGTGTAACTTTGGGCGATGGCATGCAAGGGTTCAAGCTACTTTTTAAAAGTGAATGTCTGCAAATAGTGCTAGAATATTTAGTGTTCTAGTTGTTGTAAATTATAATTATGGCATATCATTGCCATTATTTTGATTTTAGATGCAAATGCATATTAATAGCACGCAGCTTAGTCCAGAGGTGGGCAATCAAACTAAAAAAGTCCGAAGAACTACTTTTTCGAATCGAAATAACACTCGCCAAGCGGATGGGACTATCGAAAATTTAAAGCAATTCTCCGATTCGTTGAGGTCGACGTCATCCATTTTCTTACCCATGAATGAATGTAATTTGAGTTATTTTACTCTTTCAATCATACACAATGTCACGATAGAGCAACCATTTTTTTACCATAGGCTGCATATTGCATTTTATGAGTTGTAAGCAGAGAGTCTATATTTTGCTAATCACCTATATCTACTGAATCGCTTAAGAAAATGTCACAATTTTAGTTTAATTTAACATGGTGTCGTTTTTAGTCCATTAGAATATTAGTATAAAGTATTTTAACGGCTTCGTTAGAATGAAAAACTAGATTTATGCATGCAATTTATTCGCATTTTTGTAATATCAGACACAATCCCATCATACCTTCATTACTCTAAAAGCCTGGTCGATGGGAAGTCGCATTGTATTATTATGCAATCGAGATTTTCAAGTTTCAATTTTAGGAATGCTAAGCTTTTGGATTTTTCCTCTAATTAAATTTGATAATTGATAAGTCAAAAGATTCCTGATGAGCATACTGTCTAGTCTTTCCAATTTTGTCAAATAAAACCTGAATTATATATTATGCATTACTGTTCAGGTGATAGTCCCTGATTCAGATGATATAGAATATCAGGAACCTTGATTTCATGTACATGCATGATACGAGTATATTCAGCTGATAATACTTGATATGGAAAATAAGTAAATTTTGATTTCCAGTGCAATGGAATAACTACATTAAGATTTCATTAGGCATTCCATATAAATTTATCATGCTTTATATATAGAAACTTAAGTCACCCGGTGATATTTTTCACTATCGGTAATATTCAAAGACTAAAATCTTCTCTATCTCTGCATGTTAGACTTTAGAAAACAACTAATTCGTCATCAACGAATAAATCGGACAATTTCTATACATTGGAAAATTAAAGCTAGCACAGATATTTTCCACTTTCAATTTTTCGAATCACGCCCAACACGGGAATGACAATAGTCTCATGGGATGAGATAGAAGCTTATACTGGAAATATTTTTGCCCACCGTCAAAGCGCTCTCAGTGTGATGTAATAATCAGGTGCCAACAAGTCGAAGGCACAGTGAAAGAAAATGTGATAGTCAACAACAAACGATTGACTCTTGCTTCATCCGATAAGACAGCATATGTACTAATTTTTGTGATTTTTTACGTGGATGATTAATTCATCACGTTCTTTTCATTTTGCTGCCAATTTTTCATATGCTGCAGATATATATTTGACAGTGTTTCATAGGTCTATGTTTTATATACGCATACAACATACATGAACCGATGCAAAATAATTGAGGTCTCGGCCAAGACAATCCTTCATTAATCGTAATTTATAACTGTCTTCCAATACGATGTTCGAACTGCATATAAATTTATAGAACATGAGAGAGGAGGAAAGAAAATTCATCACAATAATACAACAGGGTGCTCCCAACCAAGGACTTGAAGACATTCACAAAATTAAGTTGCGTATATTTGTATAAATAATACATTACAAACACCGTACAAAACATACGAAAAGATGCGTAATTGGTAGAATTGAACTATAACCAGAGATAACTTTTACATAGGTATATAATGAAGGCATTTTTGGATGTAGACTTACATATGAAGGAGTTGGTCCTTTTTGAAAGAAATGTTTTTATACTCTGGAGGTGTCTTTTTATGAGCACAGTCCAGAGATCATATGCCGAGGCATGAAACAATCTGATCAACAAGACAAAATTCAAGTTTTGCATCATAGCCAATTTTTCTCATGTGAAATTATTTCGTAAATAGTTGTCATATTGTGTTCTTTATTGCTTTAGAAGATTTAGTAACTAGAATTGTTGTACAATAATAAGATAATTGTACGATTATGGAAGTTTCCTGTGATAAGATGCTACTAACTTAAAGGCCAACTGATACATGGCGCAATCTGCAATCTTGCTCTAAATATATGATAGCTTACAATCTGCCCCCATACCTAGGTGAGTACTAGTTGAACTTGGACTCGATAAAACAAATATACACTGTGCCACGGAAATTACATCCGGTGAAAGTAACGCAACAATTTTGTAATATTCGTCAACACTTACACCTTTGGTATTTTGATTGTCAATTTTCGGAGTGAGATCAGGATGAAGAGTGAGATCAGGTGCGAAGAATTCCAAATATTCTGTAATGAACAGAAGTGAATTAAGTGAATAAACATGCAACTGATCATCCATTACATCACTTTTGCATTTTCAAAAAATACTCATGGGTCATTCCACACCACAACAAATCTGGAAAAAAGTTGTGCGACTGATTTTCTCAAATTAGGCTCAAATCAAATTATGCTTTGGACTTATCTGGAAGATATCTCAAGCATTTGGAAAAAATCGGTTATTTTGGGACATTCGAAATTTGAAAAATTATGCCATTGAGTCTAAAATTCTTTTCAGGATTTGTATCTTTCACAGGACTGCTGACAAGGCATTTGTTATAAAAAATTTGAGGGTTCGAGATGGTAGTGACATATTGACAAAGGCTTACGTAAACCATGATCCCAAATTTTTGGATAGAAAGGAGGACTAACGATTTCGGTCGAAAATTGGAGAAACTTTACATGATTCACCTAGTAATACGTCATCTGATCTCGATTTGAGGGAAGGTGTATTGATGCTGAATGACTCAGAGCAGTGAATTCGAACTTTTGAGTGAATGAATGAACTTTTATTTCTTAAATATAGCCTATATATATTATTATTATTATTATTATACATCATATAATATGTATATAGGCAATTTGTAACAGAAGCCCTCCAATGGATCATTTCTATAGAACCAAGAGCCCTGACCAGGTCATTCCATATCCATGATATCTCAAACCTTCAAATTCACTGTGTGCTTTTAGTTGAAGGTCCTCTGCTACAAAACACATGCCTTCAAAATTGAGCGTTTTAGAAAATATCAGAAATTTTAAAACTTATTGAAATTGTATAGGGTTCCTCGTACAGCCGTCATATTTTTAATAGCTAATCAAGAATGGTGTCTGGTACACAACCATAAATGATACTTAGTTGAATTGTCAAGATAAAATCTTACTAAAATGACACGATTTAAGTCAGCGACATTTCGTTACATACATACGTAGGTCGCACTGTGATTCGCTGTTGAATGAACCAATGCGATGGGATAAATGATCTGTTCTTTGAAATGTTGCGAATCTTATATTTCTCAGAATTGTGGCTTCACGGCTGGAAGTAACTTGACATTGGTCATCAAATATGGACGACGATACTGATTTTTCTGATTAGGACGGTTTCTTAACTCAAGTGAATGAGTATGAAAGCCAAACAGTCGCTGCTGATAAGAATGAGAACTTAAATTGAGAACTGACAAGATGATGATAACTTATGGACTTTTACGTACCTGAAACCTTATGAAAGCTTTGAAATGTGATCTTTGATATGCACTACTATTGACTTAAGCTTCCTCTGATCTTTGATATATAAATATTGTTACGGAGTTCTGAATTAAACTTTGTATTATACATACATATGCAACTGTTCCTTTTGAAATCGGGTTAATGATGATAATCCTAATTTTTTAAATTACAAGCAAGAATATACGCAATTCAGTGTATTTTGTAAAAATCACATTTAAGTAATTCCGATTAATGGATTTTGATTACCGGAGCGACTGACAAAATAGAATGATGAGGGCTCTCTGTACATGTTGATAAATTAATAATAGCTCTTTGTACATCTTGATAAAATAATAAGGTCTCCTTGTACATCTTGATGAATAAAAGCTGCGCTTGTTACAGTAGTATACCAGGAGCCCTCATTGATGCAATTTTCTTTTGAATTTCGAAATTTAAAGATCAGTTTATATAAGTCGTCAATGCACTGTTATCATGCTCCAATGAATGTTTTTTTTAATTTTAAAGTTTCGAAAATGTACCTAGAGCCATTTTCTTCGACTATTGTACGTAGCGCCCCGAGTGTTATTACGCTTGTACCAAACACCCCGATTATTACTCATTTTGGTGTACAAGGAGCACTGATAATAATAATAATAATTACAATTTAGTTCCGTTAACTGTATGGCCCTGGGTGTGACGACAAACTGCATCCGTCGTGTTTTTGAGAGGTAGTACCTTACCCCAGTATACGGCCCGGTGGCGACGGATATGCCCTTACTGGTAGAAATGGTCCTCCAAAAATGTGAAGACCCACCTGTGGTCCTCAGCCTAGCCAGCGCACAGGAGAAGAGAAGGAAAATTCTCACTTGAAACCATTTGCTTCCTTGCAGGTCATGCTTCGCCAAGCAAAGGCTACGAGAGGGAAACTCGGACAGCAAACCAGTTGGGGAGATGCGCCTTTTTTAGCCTTGGATGGCAACCTGTCTAGGTCCATGGCCGATAACAGTGGTTGGCCGTCAGCAAGGGCATGCGGCCTGTGAAAATTGCCGCCCCAACTTTTCAATGGAAATGTCGTACTATGATATTACGGATAGGGCTACCGCGTACGGGGCAACCGACGCGCCACAAAACCGGTTTTTGGCGCCAAATGAGCGAATTCCGGGAGAAAAACAATTTTTTGGGTATGGCGACTCTAATTGTCGGCACATTGTCAGGAAAGAGCAGAGAAGTAGTGGACTTCATGAAGTCCAGGAGCCGGTGTCATAAAGCTATGTTATTGTTGACAACTGTTGTTACTGTATAATTCACGGTCAATATCAAAAAATTTAACAACAACTGTAAGTTCTCTGTCTAATTTGCTGACAATAACGTTCTGTATACTTAACAGCGAAGAAAAACTTCGCTGTGAAGCTACAGTAGCAGAACCTACTGTTAAACTCAAATATAACAATGAAAGTATTGCCATTACTGTTCTCATTTCGACGATGTGGAGAGTGGAAGCAGACGTAAACTTCTCAAGAATAACGACGATTTTTCGATCGCATTGATTCATTGTTACAATTAACTGAAACGGATTTTATTGATAGGTACCGTCTGCCAAAATCTAAAGTGCTTGATTTATTAAACGAATTAGAGGAATTACTTCATCATTCTACTCATCGTAACTATTCACTTAGTGTTCCTTTGCAAACATGTGTCGCATTGAGATACTACGCAGAAGGTGATTATCTTCGAGAAGTTGGAGACCTACAAGGTGTATCGGAAAAGACTGCTGGTAGAACAGTTCATGCTGTCTCTAAAGCTATTCGCAAGTTGAACGATAAGTATATCAAGTGGCCGACTTATGACGAAATTTTAACGGAGAAGGAACGATTTTACAGTTATTGTGGTATGCCTAACACTATTGGCTGTATTGATGGTACACAAATTGCTATAAAGGCACCATCTGTGAATGAAAGTGTGTTTGTGAATCGTAAAGGTTGGCACTCTCTAAATTGTCAAATCATCTGCAGCTCTACTCTTAAAATCTACGATATTAGTCCCAAATGGCCGGGAAGCTGTCATGACGCTCACATTCTGAGAAACAGTAATATATTTGAAAATATAGAAAATTTGCAAAACTCGTGGTTACTTGGAGATTCAGCATATCCCTTGTTACCAACTCTAATGAAACCATATGGTACACCCTCTAAAGAAGAAGAAGAGCGTTTCAATAAAGCCTTATCCAAAGGTCGAACGAGTGCAGAGAGGTGCATTGGAGTTCTGAAATCCCGGTTCAGGTGTTTGTCAAGAACTATGACCTTTTCACCCACCAAATGCAGTGCAATAATCTTAAGTTGTGCTACTCTACACAATATTGCTACTGATCTACGCTTATCCTATTCTATGTCAGACTCTGATGATTCTATTGTAGTACTTCCAAATTTTGATGATGAAAATATTATCAATTCTGGTATTGGAGTGAACTTACGTGATCAAATTGCACGAAATGTTTTTTCAGTTTAGAAATAGATTTTCTCGGGAAATTAATGTTTTTCACGATATCGTAAAAATAATTGTTCGCGATGAGGTTGCCTATAGAAACTAAGGCTATAATAGGCTAGTCAAATTATAGAATATTAGCACATACCGGTATAGGCTAATTCCTTAAGTTGATAATTTAGATAATAAATTAGATAAAAAGAAAATAATGGAAAGCCAAGTAAATGATGTAGATTATTATCTTAAGTGAACAAATTAATTTCAGCTACTGAACGTATTCATCATCAGGGTAAATTAAACAATGTGATACTTGTTTAAGTTATGATCATCGAGATTTCTAAGTGATTTTTTATGAACAAGTAGGCCTATTGCCTTTTACATGAAATTACATTAGTTTATCAAAAAGTTTCCGAAAGTTGGTTTCAAAATACGAGTATGTTTCCTCGGTAACTCTACTTGGAGAAATATTCAAATTCCTACACTAATTAATTGTCATTTATAAGTCATTGGTTAGGCTACATTCCCAGTCACTCTTTGTCTCATATTGAAAACGAAATTTATCATTATACAAACATGATTATGAATACATATTACAAAAAATAATCACACCACTTAATGATTGATTATTGGTAACCGTCTTGGTGATTATTCCACTGCTGCCAAGTTGGTAGATTACCAGTAGCGTTACTGTAATTTGGTTGATAGGTGTTGAACACCGGCTCTTGTCCAACTTGATGAATTTCTGTTCTTGTTTGGACTTGTGGTCTCTCCAACTCGAGGTTATGTCGTTTCTTCTCTTCTAGAGTTTCTCTTTGAATTAACTCTATTTCATGATGATGACGCTGTAGCTCTTTCAGTTCATCAGCTTCAATTTGACACATTCTTTGATAATAGTCACTTGAAGAAAAATGTCTAACCTTCAGCTTTCGACGATAGGATGTTTTCTTAAACAAAGATTGATTAAATGAAGTTTCATTTGCGGAGACTGGAGGAGGCACATTTTCAATATCAGATGATGCAATGTCGGTATCGTTCACTGTTTCTTCTACTCTGAATGAGGTTTCTTCTGTTGGCTCAATTAGTCCACTTTCTACCCCGCCAATTATGCCAGAAATTGATTCGGGAGGTATAAGGTGATATATCCTTTTTTCCTCCTCACCGAGGATTGTTTCCGCGTCTAATGTGGTGTCAAAGCTGGCCGTTCCACCGCCAGTCTTCTTTCGCTCTTTTCTCTGCTTAGATTGGAACTCGGCAACTTTTGCTTTTACATTTCTCTGTAAATTTTGCCATTTGTCCTTGATGGATGGTAATGTCCGTGTTGTGATACTGGTTGCATTGACTGAATTGAGCAGTTTTTGATATAGTTCATTTTTTAATTTCATAGTGGTGACGTTTGTCAATCGCGAATTTAGTGTGGCATAATGTTGCTCGTAAAATTCTATAATTGTACATATTTCTTCGGCGGAGAAAGCGACTTGTCTGGGTTTTGTTACAGATGTTCGGGAGCGCTTCATACTTCAAAATAAAGTTCAGACAGTCGAATGATGACTTTTGATGCAAGTATAGAGAGTAGAGACAATGAAAATTCAAACATTGAAGCTAGATTTTAATTCGTCCAACTGCATGCTTTTTAATGACTCATGTATCACGTGATCCCACTACTTGCATCGATATCAGCAGAACACGAGTGCAATGTCAGCTTTCTATGACATACAGCGAACTCATTATAAACGAAGTTACAACACTTTCTTGCCATTCAATGTAAGTTCTCTGTTACTGTCACGTCTGCTGTAACTTAACAGTCGTTTATGACACCGGCTCCAGGAAGTGCAGAATACTATGTGTGCAAGAGACGAAGTGGAAGGGAGACAGAGGAAGAATCATTGGTGAAGATTATAAGATGTTACATTCAGGCGGTGATGGGAAGGCAAGTGGAGTAGGCAGTGATGGAGAGAATTTTACCTAAGGAAGTGATTAAGAGTCGAAAGGCGGGATGGAAGAATTGTGTGTAATGACAATCTACGCCCCACAGTCCGGAAGAAGCCAAAGTTTTGTGCATGGCTGGAGACTTCGATGCAAATATAGGACAACAGCAGCAGGAGTAGGGGGACTGTGTTGGTAAGTATGATTTCGGAGAAAGAAACACAAATGGTAAAGAGTGGGTGCATGTCATGAATGAACTTGCCATCACGTAAGCCTATTTCCAGAAGAGACCTTCTCATAAAACAACATTCAGTAGCGGTGGTAACAAGTCGGATATCGATTGGTTGTTAATGAGAAGATCGCGCATGTGGCGGGTCAAAGACTGTAAAGTTATTGCAAGAATGCAAAGCATGTAACGACCCACCACAAACCACTGGTGTTTTTTGAGCTAATATTTAAGGAAAATAAACATAAAACAAGAAAAGGACGTGAAGTAATAAGGTGGTGGAAGTGCGATGAGCATATTTGAAGGAGTATAACAATGACATAACCAAAAGATTCAATCAATTAAGATATCAGCCAGATGGAGTTGATGAAGAGTGGAGCAGTTTTGAACGTGATACTGTCGGAGTAGCAGAAGGCAGTCGGAAGGACTTCGGGGAAGTGTGGAATCACGGGCTGTATTCTGGAAAATAGACTGATCTAATCTAATGATTTAGATTGGATTGTGCAATATTAGATTAGTCTGCGAATTCGTATTTACAGTTGCTTTCTATTGCCAATAGTTGACACCAATTCTCTAAATTAGGCTGAACGGAAATCCATATGTGTGTCTCAACGACAACCAATAAGAAAGCGAATCTATCGATATTTGACGACTTTTTCATGACAAAGATATCATTGATCTGATATTCAGTAGACGACAATGGACGGAAAGAAAAGCTTTACGAGACAAGAATCAGTGAGACTCGTCGAGCTGGTGTTTGAGAGCCATAGTACTACAGCTACAGATAATTAATTTGTATTAGTATCCGGATGAAGGGATGATTCAGTGAAGAATTACGAAGTCATTTTGTTTTACATCATGCTTTTAATGGTGTCCGTAGCTAGGCTAAATGTAGGTTGCATACTTGTTTATCATGCTCCTCATCCATCTATGTAATGGAATAGTTTTATATTTTCAGAATAAGAATCCAGAGCCTTCACAGAAAGAAATGCAAAACAAAAGAAATGCAGAAGAAATGCTTGACCTGCAAAAGCTAGCAGGGTGCTCGACAAAATTGAAGTCCTTATTGACACTTGTGGAGACAGCTTCCTCGACATGCTAGCAGGGCGAAGTGGTCAAGACTTTTCTTAACTACATTAATTTTTTTCTCTTTCTCATTGTATTTGCCATGTTCTTGTTTGATATTACATTGCCATTTTGGATATGACTCTCTTTTATCTATCTGATATAGCAGGAATAACGTTTAAGGAATGATAGCCCTTCCTGTTAACATATACGTGCTCTTCGGTTGAAGGAGGGGTCACATGAATATGAGTACCGTCAATACAGACGACTACCCCAGGAAAATGCGCGATCGCGTAAAAATCATGTTGGATTCTTCTCATATCCTCAGAACTCATTGGGAACTTGACATATTCTTTTATGTGGTTTGATAAAGCATCAACTACGTTGTGGACACATCTGGAGACTGATGACTGGCTGATGCACAATGAGTTTCCGACAGATATTTGGAAGTCATTGGAGGCCAAATATCTCAGTGTGGCACAAACTTGGACATGTGGTGGAATTGGACGACCTCGCTTCTGTTCGATGTAGGGCAACTCGTCTTCAATCATGCCGGTTAGCATGCGTATACTTGCTTTATCAAAGCGGAATCGTCTGAGCAGTTGCTGGTCGTTCAAATTTTGAAGTGGATCGAAAATATTATTATATTGCCTATGGCTTGATGATGTTGACGATTGCAAATGTACAACTTCCATTTCACCTGATGGTCAACTGGCGTGCAAGCTTCAAGTACAGTGATTATAAACTGTTTCAGTAATCACTAGTCACTAACTGGCATCACAGAAACGATACTCACTTGAAATTAGACAACGCCATGGTTGTCTAACAATATTGGATTGAGCGAATCTAATATCACCGCACATTTCATTCTCTGAATACCAGTTAGATTAGAACGATCTAATCTAAAAATTATTGGATCAATCTAATCGAAAATTTATTCTAATTATTACTGAATACCAATTAGATTAGATTGATCAAATATCTCAGAAATTAGATAAGTCTAATCTAATTTCGAGACTCTGCATACGGCCGCAGGAGACAATAACAGTGGTGGTGGACCAAGGTATTGGAAGAGGCCGTGAGGTCAAAGCGAACAGCTTGGAAGGTGGTAGAAGAAGTAAAGAACAATGATGAACGGGAGAAAGAACGGCTGATGATAGAATACCGAGTAAAAAAGAATTAGGCTAAAAAGATAGTAGCGCGTGATAAAAGAGAAGCAGAAAGCAAATTATACGAGTCTATAGACCATGATGCGGGAAAAAAAGTGGTGTTCCAAATGGCGAAGGCAAGGGACCGTGAAGCGAAAGATGTGATTGGATCTGAGGGCATCCTGAATGAAGATGGTGCGGTGGTTATTGACGAAAATGAAGTCTTGCGGACATGTCAAACGTATTTCGCGGGTTTGCTGAATGCGAACGGGGAGACGAAGATTGATGAACCAAGTGCCGTGCGAAAACCGGGTGGTGGAGGAGAAATTGAATAAATAGAAGTTAAGGTGCAATTAAGAAGGTGAAGACAGGTAAAGCGGCAGGCAGTGACAAAATAACAGTAGAGATGATCAAAGCAGCAGGTCTAACAGGCATCAAATGGCTTGCGCTAATATTGAATGTCTTTTACGGAAAGGTGTGATTCCTGATGATTGGATGCTATCCCTTATCATTCCTATATGGAAAGGGAAGCGTGCAAGATCCTGGAAAGTACAGTAACAGAGGAATGACACCAATAAGTCAAGTACAGAAGATCTTGGAAAGAATTCTATGTAGTAGGCTTAAGGGAATAATAAATTACGGGAATATAAATTTCTAGAGCAACAGCAAGGATTCCGGGAAGGGAGAAGCACAACCGATGTCGTGTTTGTAGTGAGACACTTGATTGAGAAGACATAGGAAAGGGGCCACAACATAGCGATCGGGTTTGTGGATCTGGAGAAGGCATACGACACGATACACAGACGCTTGGTGATGCAACGCTGAGGTGGGTGGAGGCTGAAAGACTGGGATAGAAATTTTACGTCTAATGGTCTGAGAATGAGCTTGGTGAAGACGGAAGTGATGTGGACAGGCAGGGAGTGGAAGGACTTGGCCGTAGGTGTGAGAGAAGTGGAGCTGAAGCAGGTAGGTAAGCTTGTGTACCTTGGTGGAATGGTCTCTGAAACGATGGCACTAACTGAGCAGCAGCAAAAGATGTTGAAGTGTGTGAAAATGACTGAAGGCGCATCTGCGGTGTAGTTGGTGGAGAAACAAAGAATGGCGGAACTGAGGGAGGAAGTAGGATTGAAGAAAACGGTGACACAGAAAGTGGTAAGGATGGGAGACGAAAGAGTAGTGAAACAGATGTAAGAGATGGATGACACAATGACAAGAAGAAGGGGACGGCCAAGGACTGCATCAAGCGAGGCCCGAAAAGCACGTAAGAGGACTGGAAAACTTGGAAAGAGAAGGCGAAGGACAGTTTGAAATGGTGGCAAATTGTTAAGAACGCGTCAGAGGGTGTGATTGAGAAGACATGAAGTGATTGCTGACTGACTATGAATATCGTGCTACTCTTTACGTGTATGACATTCCCCCTTTTCAGGGAAAATGGTTGCTATTATTTGTTAAAGCAAATAAATAAATAAATAGTTTCGTTAACTCCTACATTTGATATAATTCTCAAATTGAAGAGAATGGTAGTAAATTTGATCACTTTCGCGGTCAATTTAGCATTACTTCAACAGGTTGACATTTGAGAAAACAAGAAAAACAGTATAGTGAGAATGCGAGAATAATTGATATTGAATGTGTTTTCAATACATAATTTAGACATATCTGAGATAGAGTCTCGTACGCCTATTTTGTGGCAACATTTCCACGAAGGTAGGTATGAACAGTATAATAAAATAATTTGCTTTAGAAATGACATAATGATGAAGTGCAGCACAGTGTGAAATATTGTCATTATGGCAGATACTTAATGCAGTCAAAAAGCAAAGGCAACTTATGTGTAAAATTCGACAAGTACATTACTACAGACCTGTCGTCGCACAATGTGAACGGGAGCGAACTGACTTTTCTCAGTGAACTGAGAGGCTGACAGCAAAAAGAAAATGATTTTGCTTTTTAATGCTCGTTCTGTGTGCGCCATATTGAAGTGTACACAGATGAAGATATTTGTCTGCAGTCAAAAGCTAGGTATGATGTTATTACTGAGTCGATTTGTCATGAGTTTTGTCATCCACATCTCTTCTCTTTCTCGGTGCTCTAGAGATGCCATTGCCGTCATTTTTCGTTCTTCGTGTTAATCATTTGTAAATATTGCTAAGGGCATTGATGCATCGCATGGAAGTTTTTAAATTCTACAATGCAGATTAATTTTCTCGAAAGAAATTTGGAATATTTCCTGCATTTATAACATTTTGCATGACATTTTCCACGCAGCCCTCAAGATAATTTGATACCCTCGTAAATTTTTCGATGAATTTGAGGGTTTCCTTGGTCAATCAACTCAAATGTTCCAGTGTTTCATTACGCGACTTCAATTTGCGCTTTTCTGAAATGATGTTGAGCCCATGTGATCAATGTCAGATGCTCTTAATATGTACAATTTTTCTCAATCACTATCTGAAGCAACTCATAATCGAAGTCATATTCAAGATTGGAAATCAAATCTTACAAATGGCAATATCGAAAAATCTGCTATGATCAATCACGTCATGTTTTGTCCTGATTATTTTCATGTTCTGCATGATTTTCAGCTTTCTGTTCCAAGTAATTCGGTTAAGTTAGTACCTGTCAGACGTGTTGGAAGACATTGAATACTTATTGAATAAATAATGATATTGTCCGGTTCGCACCTTTGCATTCCTTGAAAGCTTATGAAAGTATGTTTTGATAAACATGATCTGCTAGTCATCAGAAAAGCTTATCCGAAGAAAAGCTATCTTAGGTATGAATCAAGATTGAGCGATTTTCAGCTACATAAGAGGGAAAGCGAGGTGCTGAGAAAAAATGGTTAAAATCAAAGCCTGAAGTTCATAAACTAGCATTTAATGTAAAATTTATGGAAGCTTATTGACGACGAAAAGATTGATTACTATGCTGCTTAGCTTAATCTTTGTTGTGATGATGAAAGCGCGTACACTATATCATGGACAGCTAGATGTCCATGTCACCTAGATGTCTCCGTCAGACGGAGAGCGACTGCAATTCGTTAGCAAATTTTTCACCCATGAGATTCCTGACACGCTTCTCGACCCGTTCGAGGAGGTTAAGATGAGTTTGTGGGGCACTGGCCCACAGGTGACAACAGTACTCCATCAAGAGACGAATAGTGGACGAATAGCTGCTGGCTACCAATGCGTTGAACTTCCAGGTTACTAATTGACTGAATGCAGAACTTCCATGATAAGTCTTTGGCAACGTTAATCTAAAAAAGATGGAATCCTGCTCTCTGATCCTATTATCTGACATCTTAATGCCATGATGGTCATCATCTCCTTCAAGTCGTGATAGAAACAAGCCATTTGGTGAACCATTTAGAGACTACGTATTTGTAGGTCTTCATTAAGAACGTCGTATGGCCGCTGAAGAAGATGCATGCTCTTTATTTGTCGCTGATTGGAATTTATCAGTATCGTGTCATCAGCATACATCACCAGTTTCCTCACTAGGAAGTCCGGGAGGTCATTGATGCACAGCAGAAAAAGAAAGGGTCCGAAAATTGACCCTGGAGAAAAGCAAAGAGAAGCAAGTTTAGTCGTAAAAGTTTAGGCACACATCTCTCGGTTACCGATTTGACAGATGAATGACAAAATAATTAATTTGAATATTAAAACCTCAGCCATAGCACGAATTTATGAATACTACACGTTTTTTGAAAACATTGCACTTGAGAACTTGTAAATCTGATTTAGATTCATCAAATACACGAATTGTACCATTTTAATCTAACATACCTGAGTAAGGCAGTTCATCAGATAATTCTTTTTCCATATTAAGCAGTACCGCGGTTTCGTAAGTCCAACAACGAGCTACGTTTCTCACTGTGTAGCCACCACCTCCGAGGACCAATGTAGGCGCACCAAGTGATTTGACGAAACGCACACAATCTCTGAAATGAAATTGTGACTATAATTATCGAATACTATGCCATTCAATTTAAGCACTGAACTTTAATCATTTTATTTGCTTAAAGAATATGATCGCATTAAATAGATACCTACCCATGGCCTTTTATAGACAACGCGAAGGATCCAAGACGATCACAACCTAAGGAATCGGCACCACATTGGAGAACTATTGCACTGGGCTGATAATAGTTGTAGACGTCTTTGATAACTGGTTGAAAAATGGACATATACACTGAAAAGAAATAAAATTCAATTATATTACATCCTTTAACGAGCACAATGTTGGATATCGTGAAATATGATTCAATCATTCTATTATTTGATTATATATTTTCCAGACAAATGCATGTTAATTAGGCTTATCAATGTCAAGTAAAGCAACAATTTAGATGCCATCATTTCTTGCGCACGCAAAATGTTCTCCTGTTTATTAGGTAAAAAGTGCATCGTTAAAACAGATTTTCATTAAGGTTTTCATACGGAAAAGATTATGCACGCATTCTTGACTACATCCTTCGCCCATGCATGCAAACGTAAGCATTTCGCCTATTACTCACGCAGCCACTGGATGCGCGACCACTAAATGGATGATACTTATGGCTTGAATACTAATCGCTTAAAAATACTAAAATTCTTGGAGCGTTATTTATCAAAATGGATCAACTATCGAGTGGTCAATTGATGCCACCCATTTGAAAGATCATGGACAAGATATATTGCATGTTTTGAATCCTGTTTCAATTTTTTTAGACAAGTCAAATGACGATGGAACTATATGGGAGAAGTGGCAGATAAGTGAAATACTCTATGACGACGCTTATAAACATGTGATCGAAAACAAACAACAATGGCAGTAAAACCACCGACAGGCTAGGCCTACTTGCTGCGAATCTGCATAGACAAATTGACGATGACAGCAGTGCAAACGAAACCTGTTTGGAATTTTATCGCTGGTGGTGAGACTGCTGCCTCCGGAGCACCTACACAATGCGTTGCGAAAGCATCTCCTTCGACTTTTCAGAGACATCGTTACTCCTGAGAAAGCCGGTGAGCAGAAGAAGTCGGTGAGAATTTGTTTTGAGACGGAACCATCTCGTATTGCAAAAGTATTACTATGCTTTCATGCATCAAAAATGCGGGAAAATGCGTTTTCTTTACAAACAACTAAACAGATGAACTACAAAATATTACTGCATAACAGTGACGATGGATTTATTGCATCACGAACTTGTTCTGAATTATTTCCGCATCACGCACTTTGTTACTACTTAATAGAATACAGAGTCATTTAATCTACTTCATGATCAGCATTTCCGTTATTTGTTAATTTGCGTTTCATGGGATGTAGGCAGTACGCCTACACAGTCATGTTATCTAAACGTGTAGGCCTACTGTTTATTATTTAGTAAGGTAACACTTCTTTAGGATTCTAACGTAGCATAATACAGAGCACAGACATCATCACAATTCTCAAATTTCATTTAAAATTGAATAAATTTTTTTCTCGAAAAACATTTAATCGAATTTTGATAAATATAAATATATTTTTGATTGTAAATGCTGAATCTATTTATTTAACGACATAATTGATAAGCTTGTATTGTTTCAATCAAGTGCAAGGACAGCAAAAATAATTTTCTAAAAAAATGTTTAAAACAATTTTTTCATTTAAACATGTTTTTACCCACCCTGCTTTTATCCGGAGTCGTCAAAAAACACCTTCTGAGCATGGAATTTTTTAGCGACTCCACGTCCCTGACACACATGCAAAGGAAACAAATCGTCGCGAATATCATTGGATCCTGAAGTTTATAGTATAGCACGATGATTTTTGGGTGATATAATACCTCCTGGTTGAAAGTTTGCTACTGTTTTGTTCTACATTGTTTGGTTCTCGAACAAACGTTTTATTTTCACCGTCAGTCCTGCCATTTTGGTGGAAAGTTTTATACATTAACAGAGCACTATACTACTGGATATCATATGATCCTCAGCGAAAGCTGACCGCGGAAGCAATAGGGAGGCAGTTCATTCTGGCTGTAATTTTGCGCTTGTTTCTGTTACCGCATTCGATCTACATTACAAAAATATAATTATCAAAATCTTTTGGTGGACTGAACCACAATGACTATTGATGACACAAAAAGGAGTTGATGTATCAAATTGATGAATGTGTCAAATGTTCAAAAGATGTTTTTTGAAACAAGTTTAATGAAGTGTGTAATCATCAATCGAATATATGATGTGATCACACTACTGTATTCGCAATAGAAGCCGAAGTGCAACTTTTGTTGTCAGGAAATTTGATTCTCAAGGTGACAAGTTCATTTTATCAAATCTTTCAACTTATTTGAAATCTTTTTAGTTTTTATAGACCTTAAAGTCCTTTTTTGAAGTTGAAGTGTTTTTATAGCTAACAGGTAATAGCATCATTCACTATTTTTGTGGTTGTAGCAGTCAGTTAGCCATTCGTTCATGAGAGAATTAGCTTGAGCACGTCTTGAAAAAATATTTTTGTTAGAAAATTGTTCTACTATTGCCTAAATCATCTTACTGATTCAATTCATCTTAAAAACACGTAGTTTGTTTACCAATTACAATGCACTCACTCAAGTAAGCTTGATTGAAATAAACTTACATGTAATTTGACATAGATCCAGACTTACACTAATGCACATACATAATGTGCAGCAGTACTCTTCCATTCAAAATTTCCATACTTTTATAGACGGAAAGTTTTTGAAGGATTTCCGCCAATAGAGAGAAGGTTCAACCAATGACCAAAAGACCTCTGAGTCGTGAATATCTGAATGAGCGATCTATCTCAAGGTTTGACTTAACAGCATCATTCGAGAAATGTCTCAGTTTCTTCGAAGGACACCTCCACCTTATTATCTTGGTTATGAACATTATCGTCTTTTTCGCATTGCCATTTTTAGACTGATATTATGTCGTTGCAAGTTACTTATTCTACTTGTTACATCCCCTTATTTGTACATTCACTCTTCCTCATATTAGCCTTTCATCTCCTGCTGAGAGGCAGGTTGGTGAATAAGACTCGTCCTCTTCACTCTAAATTCGGCTAAGAAAAAACCCTCTGATTTGCAGCATGAATAACATCATAATCCTTGAAAGAGACCTGACTAGTCATTTTCAGTTTTGTAGTTGGAAAAAGTCAGGAGTATTTTATGATGTTATTATCATTATCGTTCTTATATACATGTCCAAAATTTTTAGACTGCTATCCGGCAATCATCTTCAGGTACAAAATATGTTATAAATATATATTTATGTTAATTGGAGTTTAAATGTACGAGGCTAGATTGAAAATGATATTTACAATGAGGTAATTATAAAAAGTAATTATTATAATAACTAATTATAAGAACAATAACAATAATAACATAATTGTTAGATAATAACATAATAGAGACACTAACCCATTTGAATGTGTGAGATCGTGTCCAAAAAAAACAAAAAAATAACACCATGAAATACTCGTGAGTCTTTCCAACTACAAAACATCATAATCATTCAGTCCTCATGCTTAAGAAGCTATGATTCTAAGCGTACATTTTACTTTCATAATTATCAATAAAATTAACCAATACTTCAAAACAACCAGGGAAATATATCGAAAGTTTGAAGAACCAGGAATAGCAATGTGGCTTACTGTCATCATCAATTCCTTCCTTCAATGGTATATTGACAGAATAATATCGTCCAGCGTCCAGTCCAATTTCATGCATGTCTCCTGTTATGGAAATGATAGCTTTCATTAAATAATGATTAATTGCAATTCAACTTAACTTACCAGTTCCAGGAAAGAAGCCATTGCCATATTTGTGGAAAGATACTGTCATTACTCGATCAGTCAAGTAAAAGGCTTCCTGAACACCATCTCCATGATGTATATCTATATCAATATACAGAACTCGTGCGTTATGCTTCAACAATTCAAGAATTGCCACAACTATATCATTTATATAACAAAATCCTGCAGCTTCGAATCTCTTAGCATGATGTAGTCCTCCTGACCAATTGACCGCTAAATCACATTGCTGGAAATAGAAGGTTATCTAATAACTGACGATATAAACATCAATCTATGTCGGCAAAGTTGATAATAACAGCCTTACGTCAGCTGTGGCCTTGTGGTAGGGTTCGCTTTGCGTTCGGGAGGCCATGGTTCAAACCTTGGTCGGGTCATACCTAAGACTTTTAAAATAGGCAAAATAGGCACTCCAAACATTCATCAATTCTTCCAACTAACCTATATATTTTGAAATGACGGTCAGATTCGTCAACAAGTGATAGTCTCCGAAGAAAGGATCCATTTTCGCCGGGCATTTTTGTTTCCTCATTCGTATCGCACCTGTTATGATTAATGGGTTTCCTCGTTTTCTCTTGGAAATTGTGGATTTGTTATTGACTATTTTCTTATGAAATTATTTTGTTGCAATGGCAGTGGAAGTCTGAACTTCCTCGTTGTCCTCACCAGGTATTCATGATCATTATATCTATTGTACAACTGGCGACATGTGGCAACTGACTATCTTAAGATTCGATGCCAATAAATTATCTAACTGATTACTTGACACACATATTTAACACAATAAAATCAATACATGTTTAGCTTCAAACGACAAGACTTTATCTTAATATTGATGAAAAGTTTCATTAGCTTTTAATAAAACTGAATTAAGCGTGCACAATAAGGAAAATTGTGTGAATGCTGACCTTAAGAGTCTTCCTTTCTTTTATTTCTCGGAGCTGCAAATGCATTACTGAATGTTTGATGATTGTCATAAGTGGCACACGCTTTGGTTCTTAAGCGCAGTTATTTGGCGTGTGTGCAAGATTTCGGGAACGAAAAACAGCCCCTGACAGATGTCAGAGACAGTCATATTGCACTGCAGCTCTCCTTTAGGTGGAAGTACTCGTACTACTACGAAAATAATAATTGTTGTTCAGAATTCTATTATGATAGGTAGATAAAATTTCCTACAATTTATTTCGCTTTCACATGTGCAAGTTCTGATGGGGCAAACGCCTATTGAATAACTTTCTAACAACAACTGAAATGCTATTTTGTTCGAGGCGCTATTTGGGCTATGACATCAAGTAGTAGGTGGCTTTCACGAAAACTTTTGCGCCAATTATGAACTCAAATAAATAGCTTTGCTACTGTTGAAAGATTTTCAAAGCTGAGCTGCAGGCTGAAACAATCGGAGGTACGAAGCTGAGAATCATTTCAAAGAGCAGTCTGGTTAATTTCCTTACTCGAAACAGTGAGCTGAGGAGCACCGGCAATTTCAGCAAAAACGATTTTAATTAGGACTATTAAATGAAGGATAGTCAGCAGTCAACAATCGGAATATTCGAAAGCTAAACAAGATCATGAACTATTATAGCTAAAATGCTGATGAGTAATAAATTTTGACTTCATTTAACCTTATAACTTTTTTAGAGCTTTGCTAGTTCAGAATAAACTAGGTGCACCTGATACAGGTGCAAAGAAATCGGGGTTAAGGAGGTTGATGGGGACGTTCCAATAAAAGTAGTTATTTTTATTGACTTAATGGAGTGTCCCTGTGTGCCTCCATCCATTGTAACATATTAGGGCCTGCAAGGGTGGTGCAGGACTGCTGCTACTTTGGTGCTGGGTGGATTGGGCTAAATTGTTGATACTCTGGGTCCCACTCCGTACTTTCGGGTGTTTCTGAAACCTAGATTTTACCTTCATCTAACCTTCTGCCCATTTTATAGCTTTTCTAGTTCAGAATAAAATAGGGCGACCATTGAGTCCATGATTTAAAAAATAGTGTGAAGAGCTTTGAACTATCAAAAATATGTAAACAATGAATTGACAAAAATATCACTTACTCCATGATTCAAGAACTTAGCACCTTGTAAAGAAGCACCTGTATACATAGTGCAAAATTTGTGAATGCCATCAAAAACAGGACTGCAAAAGAAAGTAATGAGCTGTTAACGTAGTCATCATAAAAAATATAATGCTCAAATTAGCCGCATGATTGTGAACTTCAACGGCCAGCTCACTGAAATATATGAATCGCACGGAAAATAACATGAGGAAACTGACAGACATGTCCACATCCGCAATTCTTGCAATTCGTGTCAAAAACAAAATCGAGGTTATAAGTATATCTAACGTCTAATTTAAGGTCGACTGAAAAACATCGTCGCATTCATTTGACGGTCATGCTGCTACACAACAGAAGGATAGATAATTCTCTAAATACATATAATATAATTTGGGACAACACGCGATTGGGACCGAATTAATTTTAGGAAAGCCCGTGTTCAAACATATAAAGTCCAAGATTTTATTCCTGCTTTGAATTTGGAAATATAGCATTTTCATCTGTCGTTCATTTTAGCATTTGAAAATATCGAAAAGGTAAAGAAATTAACCGAAAGATTTTTCTAATTAAGTTTCCAATAATTTCAACTGTTTTTACATTTTTACTTGTGAGGTACTGTAGCTGTGATGAAAATTCATTTAAGATCAATTGTCTTAAATTACAGGAATAGCATGGACATTGAACATGTAAAACACTTGATATACTAAAATCACAAGATTTCAACTTCATCGGAGTAATTTTTTTAAGAGTTTGATGGCGATGTAGTATAAATGAATTTTATCGTCGTTCGTTGTAGATTGTGGATAAACATTCTCGACGCTAACACCGGGTAATCAAAAATAGAAATCTGAAATATATTTTTTGAACGAGTTGGTTTTTCACTGTTTTTGCCTTTAAGCGTTCGCACATATTGACAGTAAGTGGGTTATCCACCGAATCCGTAGAGGGTTCGGTCCTGACGTTTCAGGGAGTGGACGACATCCAAAGCGGTGACAGTCTTCCTCTTGGCATGTTCCGTGTAGGTGATTGCATAATGGATGACGTTCTCGAGGAAAACCTTGATAACTCCTCGGGTCTCCCCATAGATCAGACCGGATATACGCTTGACTCCACCTCGTCCAGCAAGACGATGAATAGCTGGTTTCGTGATACCTTGTATGTTATCACACAGCACTTTGCGATGACGCTCAGTGCCACCTTTTCGGAGACCTTCATCATTTTGATGACTGGACTTTCAGAATATAAAGGTCATTTTGTAAATAAGTTATAGTCGACCAGGCAATTTTGCATCATTAGTTCTTGTATAGTTCGCATGTATTTTTCAATTGCTTCCCTACAATATACAATGGACGTGCTGGAAAAAGAGTTCGCAGATTCCTCCATAATTCGCTAAAAACAGGAAACTCGATTTCAAACATCAAAAATGCTCAATTTATATTTGATCTTTCGTTGCCATCGGTCGGGATTCACTCATTAAGGAATAATAATAAAACAATTTTCTACGCCCGTGTCAGACCCGTGACGACCGTGTACGAACTTGTCAGAAGAACACATTTCTCTGATCATGTGAGCCCAGTATTAATCAACCCTCCATTGAAATGTCTGCTTAAGAAACAAAAAAATGCTATCATAAACGATGCAATGTATGAGAAAATGGGATAACTAATGGAGAATGTAACATCAAAGTCTGTGTATACGTAACACAGTGCAACAACAGCGAATGTGGCAAACAATATATTGGGGAAGCCACAAAAACAGTGAGATCAAGAATAAATGAACATTTAAAAGGCCATGAATCTGAGGTTTATAAAAATCTTGTAACACACAACTCCCCAATCACACACAAATCCATCACATTGTAAATATTAAATCGAAATTTGCAACACAGGGTTGCCATAGCTGTATCGAAAAAATACGGACGCGCGTGTACTAAATTAAAATGCATCCAATACTGTGAACTAGAAAATTTTCGCGAATAGGTAAAAAGACGGATTTCGTGACTTTAGTTTTGCTTGCAGTGTCATTTATAATACCAGGCTATATGCTATTTCCCAGTATATGTAGTTCATGCTAAATTCCCATATTCAATGAATAAAATATCGAAAATCAACAAATCCATGAAAACGGATCAGCCACATCTGTCAAAAAGTTAGTGCACGTAATATAAAATCTAATGCACATCTGGTGCACTATTCCAATGCGCAGCAAGACGTTCCTACACTGCAAGCCAAACACAGTAAAAAAAGTAGATATCCAATTAAGTTCAGGGTCAAAATATTTTTTGTTGAACAGAAAGGAGAACCAGACATCGTAACTTTTGATGAAATGGAAACCCAAAACTAGATATGCTCTCGATGTAATTTTATTGTCGAGGCCTTTCAGCCGCTAGAGAAGCTATGTTCAGGCGAATGTTCACACCGTGCATTGCTTGTGAACATTCGCCAGTTGCCTGTAGTGGCTGAAAGGTCTCGCCAATAAAAATTGCATCGAAAACATCTCTCGTTTTGGGCTTCCCTCTTCAGCAAAGGAATAAATTTTACTTTTTTAACAATGGGTGAATCTTGATGTACCCTAAAATCGCTGATAGCTTGTGCGTAATAGAGAAAGCACCACTTAACATATGCAATTACCTTCAAGCAGGACATACGCACTCTAACGTGAATAACAACACACAACTAACATGATTTGCTTACCAATCGTCTCCGACATTGAACATGCTCTTTTTTTCCTGCGAAAAAGTATGAAGATTCTGCGGATTCACATCACGTAGGAAATTTACATACTCTTCTGTGTGAAAGGTACATAGGTCTCGATCGCTCGCTCTGTAAGGTCGGTAGATCTAAAAAGGAAGCAATGCATGCTTGTAGCATGGACTTAAGTATTTCGTTTGCTTCTTAGAACGAGTTGTATATCTACAGTATATAGGGAGTCACTAATTCGCTATCATATTACAAAACTCAGCACTTTTACCTTTATTTACTTTAAGACATCATTCACTAGCTGCACGAACCCAGAAAATACGAGTAAGTGCGGTCATATGAAGAAGGCAACTGGAGTTTTGAATTTGAAGAACACATTCAGAATCTCTCCGATTTATGGAAAAATTGTATCGTTAAAAATCTGGAGCACAGGATTTTACGGAAAAACGGGATAGTCCGGCAGCCAGAACGAGTTTCTGCAGGGAACGAGGCCGAAAGCGAGACTTTTACAGACTGATCTACATCTTCTGCCTACTTCGAATCGGCACGTCTGCCGAGTTCTAGTGAGTTCCTCTCCTTGTCAGACAGGATAAAAGAAAAACACATGTAAATCCAATGGGACGCAGATTGAAGTTTATGGCTAAAATGAAATTTTGTATGTTTTCTTTGATGAAGCGAAAAGTACTAAGCCCACAGACATAATTTTTGACATGGAATGAGTTCAGGTCATTTCCTATGATGTGCATGTGCTATTATCATGCCTCTAATCGGCAATGTATGGGAGAATGTGGTTGAATAAGGACAAAGTTACTCAAAATGTTTGTGTTTGCCGACATTAAGATGCTCGCCAAATCTAAATGTGTTTAGCTTTATAGACAGGGGTGCATGAGCATGAAAGGAAATGACCTGAAGACATTCCATGCCAAAAAATTATGACTGTGGGCTTAGTGCTTTTCGCTTCATCAGAGAAAACATACAAAATTTCATTTTAGCCAAAAACTGCAATCTGCTTCCCATTGGATTTACATGTGTTTTTCTTTGATTCTATCTGACAAGAAGAGGAACTCTCTAGGACTCGGCAGACGTGCCGATTCGAAGTAGTCATATACAAGTAGTCATCATTCTGTGAAAGCCTCACTTTCGGTCTCGTTCCCTGCAGAAATTCTTCTGGCTGCCGAGCTAGAAGCCCATGTCAAGGCATCCAGACCTGGGAATAATAAGACTCCAGAGTAGCAATATTCCGATTCCTACGTGCGAGCAGACAATCTAAAAAATGACTGATTATGTCGCGATTATATGAGTTACACTGATTATAGCAAAGTAAGAAAATATTGTTTAAATATCACAAATCATTTTTGCTTTTCTTTGTTTTCGTAACTTTTCGTGAAACAATTGGTGACCGCGCTTTTCCGATTGTAGCAACTCGTGTGTGGAACAATCGACACCCTTCTCTGTGGCTAGCTTACAATCACTTTGCCCTTTCAAATGAGCCCTCAAGACACTTTCGCTGATGAATTGTTCACTGATTTTCACATCCCCCCACAATCAGGGCTTGCAAAAAAACCATGGTCGTTATCAAAAAACCAAAAGCCTACTTGAGTTTTCCTAAAAATGTCACAGAAACCATAATACTTCAATCCAGGCTGTCAACTGCGGCTCCAAATCTGCTTCAAAATCATTACAAAACTCTTCCGGAAGTTAATAAAGCAATTCAGGCCTGTGATTAGCCTATGAAAAAATTGAGGATTTTTTGTGAAAAATTTGAGGAATGGAAACGGAGCCTAATATGATAATTACAAGAAAAACTACAAATTTTAGCACGGATTTTGGGCCAAACTTCAAATCATGAAAGTCACAACGAAGAAGGTAACCCAAGGGTTGACTACATACCCCACTTTTTGAAGTTGTGTATATTGCAAAGGAATACTGACTTGGTCATAATCACTTCCCGCGTTGTTACGAAATCAATTTGTTGTCTCAAGTATTATCTGCTAAGGATTTGTCGAACAGAGGATGTCAGATCAAGCTGCTGATATCGCTCTGCTTCACGCTATCGTCTCCAATTCAATGATGCTTGTCAGATTTGTATACTGTAATTTTTTGAATGTAGGATATATCCTCAACCACATGCATCTGTGGCTTTGCAACGATTAATTTTTACGGACTTTAGACAAATTTGGGAGGAGAGTAACCCATAAGTATAGAAAGCTTAAAATCGTTGACGGAATGCTCGTGACTTTAAAAGTCAGTAATTTATCATGAAGGATACGCCACATTACACACTAATTTATTAATTTTACTTTATGCTATAAGTTTTGGTGGGTTTTGTTTACTTGTTATCGTTTGATCATATCGCTCCGATGTACATTCAAATGAACATGAATTCTCTCATACAACACAAAACAAGAGTCGGGAACAGGCTTACCAGTTGAGTTGTTGGTCTCATACAGGCAAAGAGTGAAAGATTATAATCTTTGGAAGTGATAATTATCACCTCTATTCGCATGAAATTGCGCCGAGATATTGACGTCCACATCTTGCAGTAGACCCAGGTTGAAAATCTACCAACCCAGTACTATGTGGTTCAATGTCTTAATTAATCTAAGTTCACATACAACGATAAGCAATGTGTGCACTAATTTCACACCAACCTGTGTTCAGCAAATTATGAAAACGATCTATAAGTGAATAATTCATCCAGGATAAATGTCGGTCGGCAGACCCTGGAAAATGTAGCTGCAAAAAGACTCATGAGATAGCAGAGCTTCATGCGCTTCCAACCCCGCACGCTAGTGACCAGGAGGCATGTCGACACTAGATTTAGGGACCATCCGCTTTACCCCGTCGGATGTGTTCATGTTCAGCGGAAATAAAATGGGAGTGAGTGAAACAAACGCTTCATTTAGTCTGTAGTGTGTCGTATTTGAGGAATTTCTCATAGTTAAGCTATATTTGAGGAATCTTTGAGGATTTGAGGAGTAATAAACAAATTTGAGGAATTTGAGGAGTAATCACAGGCCTGTAATAACAAAGGTAAAACTCATATAAACTATGGCATAAACGAATGCATGAACAATTGAACATATTTAAGTCTAGATGAAAAGTCTATATAATTCTAGAAGGTTCAAATAAATGATGTGTCAAAAGTCGACTAAGAGGGAAATATTATTTTCTCTCCTCCGAGGAAACGAGTTGTGGCTACTGTTCGTCTCAGTGTGAGGGCTTCTTGGGGTAACTATACCTGTTCCGAAGCTTTGTTTGTGTTAATGCGTACGCAATTAAGTCTTTCAATGTCTGCACTGGATGGGACACGAATGCACGGTTATAACAATATCACAGAGCCCCAGTAATGGCTCATTTTGCAAGAATCGCCAAAATGTTGAAGGACTGGTATTACAACTGTGGTCTCCGTGGCACAGTGGTTAAGTGCTTGGCCTAGCGATCTTTTAGTCCATAGGTCGAGCCCCGAAGGTGTCATTGGAAGTCGGCAGGAAGGGCATCCGGACTAAAAGTACTACAACGCTCCATAAGTCTGACTATGTCAGCACCGTCCAAGCCTCAAGTATGGGGAGTAATGACGTAAAAGATTCACTGGTATTACATAACACCAACGTAAAAGCCGTTTTAAGAAACACATCCATGTCCCTTAATTCAAAAGAAACGAGGATGAGTTTTACTGAAAGCACATTCTCTTAATTCATCAAAACAAGCAGTTAAAATCGAAATGTGACCGTTTGATAAAAGAGTGACAACAGGCATACGTAAGATGACATTTTGTGTTTGTATGTTTTCCATAGGGGGAGCCCAACTTGTGGATCTTCCAAAATTATTAAAACACCGTTTCAATCTGGAAGGTTTTTTTCGACCACCACCGGTAGTATTTATCAACCGAAGGACTACCGCTGCAACTGATATGATTGGAGGATGTTGGATAGTCGCATTTAATGTTTTATGTCCTTTGTAATTTTTTAGCCACTTTTTGTCAGTGATGGTCTATACAAGTATGTGATGAGGTAAGTAAATAATCCTTTGCCAACTTAAGTACATGAATAAGTAAAATTCAGACTTTATGAAAAGCATTGAAAATCATCAAGAAAATATTCAAATGTAGTGATGTATTACCGTAGAAATGTTTACACAAACATGCTGATTTATAATCCACCATGATAAAGCTCATTACTTTGTCATTCGATTTCAACTGCATGAAATGTTGCATGGGAAAATAGTAGTCAAGTACAAAAGTTCCCGTGAAGGTGCAACACGAAACTAGTCATAATTTCCATCTGACGACCGTCATCGTCGGAAAATTTTCAATAACTTTATATATTTTTTTATTTCAATAGATTTCGCCATCATATCTGATAAGACTTTGCTGAAATCTGACGTCTTAATGTCTTCTGCCCGCCATCTTAATTGAGAGTAGTCATGAAAATTCCCTGCATTCGGAGTTGTCAACCAAGAAGCAACAGGGTCGCTGTTGTGAAAAGCAAGCAAGACATCCTCCGTTCATTTAAAATGCCAGGCAAGAAAACACCTGCTTAACAGCCAATCAGGTGATGCATATGGATCTTTCGATTCATCACGACGAGAAGAACTTGCAAAATATTTCACTGCTCAAATGTTCTGCGCTCAAATGACCACATGACTACTAAATGATACAATATAGGAAGCATGAATGAAATATACTCATGCAATTAATATCGAATGACGTGATATTCTACAAATCGAGAGAAAGATAGTGTCCTCAGATCAAAAACCCAAAACTTTTTTGGGTCGTACAAACCCTGCCCCTAATCAGATCCGTGTAATAAATCAGCAAAATATATTATCATACATGATAAATATTAGCATCGTCATAGACCGTCCATACCTACACACCTTTGCTTATAATTACTATTTTTATCATGCATTTAGGCCCATATGCCACTCAAATATACTTACATCCATCTTTTCGTGCATTCCATATCCTAACACTAGACTGTGCGTAAGAGACAATCTTTGGGGCTTCATTGGATGATTTGGACCTGAAATTGAGATAAACTCTTGTCGCATGGAATACTCAAGTAAGTGAATAACATTGGTTGCGAATGAGCATTCGACTACCAATAAAATTAAAATATGCACAACGCTCATCGATATATAGAGGACTATTATCGACAATCAGAGGATGATTTTTAAGACAATTTTTATCATGATGCGCAGTGTAACATCGAATTGGCAAGCGATAGCGGACACGTAAGTTCTATACAACAAATTAAGCTACAAAATTCTGTCCTACAAAAGTAGAAACCACTTGTCTGTGAGTGTGAACATCAATTTTTTTGAGAGTCAATTATCATCTTGCAATTTCGCATTACCATAATGAATCGAATCATGAATGTGATGATAATAAACACAAATGATGACACCAACATGGTTTTATACGACATTGACAGCTGCATTACTCTTAAAACCTGAATCAATTAGACAATGTGCATGAATCGCATCCATCTTGTTATTTTGGGATGCCATATATGCGTGCTATACATGCAAAAGTGACTTGTTTCCCCTGTTGACACAAGACTGTGAGCTAAACGTACAAATTTAAATGTGCTGCATCCTTTGTAAATATGCCTTTTGATTCTCCATTATAATCCCATGGTAAAATGATATTTATGAGGGTTTGAAATAAAGTAAATTTGTTTATATAGTAGGTCTTTAATTTAGCCAAGTCTTCTTTTTTCTGGCGATATTTGTCGCTTTATCTTAATTTACTCAACACTTATATTCATGAAATGGACTTGCAATGATTTATGAACTTGACATTGTTTAGAACATAATATGATGGCAACAAATTATCGTCACAATCATATAAGACATAGATTACTCGTGACTTATAAATTCAAATTCAAAATAAAAAGAACCGTAAAAAGGCTAGTACAGCAGTATATCCAGTCATCTGCTATTGGAACTATCGGACAAAACGCGTGCAGAGGCAATAAGCATTGTGAAATTTGAATTCATGACTTTTGCGTCTATATTTAATTCCTTTTATCTGATGATGGTTGCCGAATAGCAACCGAAATTAATTATACCTTTAATTAAATTATAGCATCATTAAAACCTTGGCTATTCCACAACCATTTGTCGTTGTTTGTAAGTTGAAATTATTGAAATAATGTTATTTTCCAGTTTTTCTACGCACAAAAATTAATGTAATTTGTTAATATACAAGGTGTTTCAAAAGTAGGCTAACAGTAGAAATTGGCCTTGAAAAGCTATGTCTTAATGCTATAGATTAATAAGCTATGTCATAATAATCTTTTTCACGATGCCACGGATAGCTAATATGCCTTGTATTCGTAAGGGGCAAAAATTCAATACTCTTTGACATCGTGTAAATCATATTAAAATATCTCATGATCTCCAGTGTTTTCATGCCTACATATTTCACTACAACCCAATTTGAATCTATACCGATCATGAGAAGTCGAATAACTATCCAACATCTATCAAAAAAAAATTATTAGGAAACCATGTAAACAAGATAGTAGTTGTTTCAGTGTTACTGCGGAGAAGGAAGAACAGCTGACATTCGAATGTCCTCCGCGCCCCTCAGCCTGGTGCACGAAGACGCTGTCGTCAACACAAGACAGGGAGGCGAAGAAGGAAGAACAGCTGACATCCAAATGTCCTTCACCTTTGTTAATTCCAGCCTCCTCTTAGACCATCGTCAGAAGCTTCTGACGATGGCCTAGAGGAGGCTGAAATTAATAAAGGTATTAACATTAAAACAACTACCATTTTGTTTGCTTGGTTTCCTAACAAAAAAATGAACAAATGAATAACCAAGGCCTATTCAACATATCAAAAAATTAATCAACTTAAAGTTGCAAAAATTCACGAACGCAAATGCTCAAAATGTCCACCATGGACATCGGCACATTCTTGTAGTCTTTCGGCCACACTGTGGCACACAGTTCTGCATAAGTTCCTGTCATCACTGATCTCTTGACAGGCATCTGTGATGTAGGAGCGGAGTTGAGAAAGTGTGTGAGGTTTTCGTCCGTACACTTTCTCCTTTACAACGCCCCAAAAGAAAAAGTCCATCGGAGTTAGATCGGGAGAGCGAGGAGGCCAAAGGATGCTACCACATCTCCCGATCCACTTTCCTGGAAAAGTGTCATTCAGATAGCTTCTGACACTCACTGCAAAATTCGCTGGTGCACCATCCTGCTGAAAGTACAGCTCATTGAAGTTGTTCAATGACTGCATCTCAGGAATCGCAAAGGATTGGAGCATTTGAAGGTACACCTCAGCCGTCACAGTTCTTTCAAAAAATACTGGCCCAATCACACCGTTGCTTGACATACCGGCCCAGACGGTTAAGCCAGGCTGGTTCAGCTCATTTGTTGATACCATGTGCGGATTTTCAGGGAACCAGTAGACACAGTTATGTCTATTTACGTGACCTGATAGTTTGAAACTGGCTTCGTCAGACCAAACTATCTTGTCAAGCAAATCTGGGTTCTCCCGAATTTCCGACAACATGAGCACAGCAAACTGCAAGCGTCGTTCAGCATCATCCGGTAGAAGGTGCTGCAACAGTCTGGGTCGGTATGGTTTCAACTCAACTTTCCTCATCAGTCTCCAAGTAGAGCTTAGAGAAATGTCCAACTCCAATGAGGCTCTTCTTGTTGACTTCTTCGGACTTTGAACAAATGTTTGGGCCACTAGCTCCTCGTTTGATGTTATTGAAACTGATCGAGGGCGTCCTGACTTCGGTGCATTCTCTACCGAACCGGTCTTTTCAAATTTATCTCGAATGCGATAAATAGCAAATCTTGATGGGGGATTGCTGTGAAAGGCATCTCTCCATTCCATTCGCACCTTTTCAGCATTCTTGTTTTTCCAAAATGATTTCAAAATCCATTTTCTCTGATCATCTTTTAGATGACCTGACATGACAGAAGCAGCAAATTCAAAAAAGCTTCAAGCTTGTTTAATTCACTTCAAGTCAAACTATAACAGTGTTTGATTCAAATCAAATTAATTGAACATATCCATGTACGTAATGTCAGATTGGTGCTATATCTTGTCCATGATAGATTTCAAAATTCCTTTGCCAATGGAATGCTACTGCATAGACTTCTAAATGATAGTAGCAATTACTTCGAAGTCTATGGCTCATGTTGGACTGATCATGGATATCCATCGACTGATTCAGGTGTAAATCGCCAATAGAACGGTCAACATAGATTTCCTAGGGCAAAATCAACTGTTAGCCTACTTTTGAAACACCTTGTATATTTCGTCGATCTGGCCTCGTCAATTGTAATATTGTATTAAAATTGAATACAATTGAATTCCATAAAATACTTGTTCATGTGAACGATAAACAGAAGATTTTCTAGGAGACATCACTTCATAGCATGTCGACAGGAACTGTAACTCAAAATTGATGTGGCATGATGGTGCTCAATGTCAGTCAAACAACATAAATCAACATGGTGCTCTATAAGCGTAAGCTTCCAATTGATGCTTTACTGAAATAAACAATTCGTTCTGTTATTGACCTTTTGTAGAAAAACAAAAAGCACCCGATCCAATAATATGCTTGCTATAAAGCATTGTTTCATTTATTCCTTTATTATAGTTGAATGCTAGAGTACATGCATGTTAATGTTTTTTGGAAAATATTAGAAACTTATGTTCATAACACCGTATGTTATATATTTACATTATTTATAGCATGCCTAAATACATCTTACAATCATCTGGAATCCATCACACACACACACGTCATGAAAATATATATTGAAGATATAAGTTCATGCCACAACTATTTTTAAGAAATAAAGGTCTATCAAATGATATTAAATCGCTGGTCGGAGTAGTGCGATAAAGTATAACATCGGTCAATTCATCCTATCTTTAAAAAGGTAAGCTGATACTAAATTTGCTATTAAAAAATGCAAAAAATAACATCTTCATCATTAATTAATGATTATTCTGAATTTATTTCAAGAAATTCATGTTTCAACTCAGGGTTTTCAAATTTTTCAAAGTATTCCCGGTTTTCCCCGCTTTCCAGGTCGTTATGGCCTACAACCTGTGTCCTTATTCGCGTTTTCCCGGATGTCGCACTGCCTCTCATTTCTTTACATCACCCTTTTTGGAATAATGCCTCGGCTATGTAACCTATCATTGATATCAAAGACTGTGAACCGACTACTCATTTGGATCCTAACACTTACCGAATGGTTCTGTGTGGTGATTTAAATGACCTCAGACATCACAGTGACGAAATATGTCGACTAACATCGGTATCTCCGATTGTTAATTTTCTAACACGAGGCAATGCAACGCTGGATCAGATTTTCCCGAACGTTACCTGTGATCCACTTTCCTGCATTGCTCCTTTATCACCTTCCGACCACTGTGGACTTTTCAGGGCTGGTATCCCTGATCGATTTATGATTAAGAAGAAAGTGATGAAAGTAACTAAATCGCGCCTCATTGCCTTCACCTCGTTGATCTATGAGTTTGACTGGCTTGTATTCATTCGCAGCTTCGATGATGTGAATGAGGCGTTCAATCAATTCGCTAATGCTTTCAACTCTGCCCTGGATTTCTACTGTCCTCAAGTAACAATCCGGTTGTCTCCTTCGGATAAGACTTGGATCAGACTGTCAGTGATTATCGGCCTATTTCTGTGATCAGCACTATGTCAAAACTTCTTGAGAAGCTTATCTCTCGCAAGGGGATCATTCCTCATATTCGAGGTAAGTCTTGCATGCGGTTTGCATTCATTCCTGGAACAGGATCTGGTGCAACATGTTCTTTGACACTGATCTACAATCGCATTTTGAATTTCGCATAATCCAAGCGCTGTTCGCGCCCTTTCTCTTGATTTCGCGAGAGCGTTCGACAAAATTCGACATAGCATCATTTTGGAAAAGGCAATCTCATTTGACATCCTGTCTAATGCTATCAAAGTGGCTCAGGAGCTACCTTTCAAGTCGCGAACAATGTGTGAGATTCGGAGATGCAATATCACCAGCGAAGTACCTCAGGGAAACGTCATTGGTCCCCTTCTTTTTTTGTATTGCAATAGATGATTTCTCGTGTGTCTTCAAAATCTGTTTGCTTCAAATGCGCTGATGAAATCACCATTTCATATTTCATCAGAAATCCCTCGGAGGACGAAGGTCAACGTGAGCGGATGCATGCTACGACTTGGTCGGAACACAATCATCTCCCTCTGAATGTTTCAAAATGTTGTACAGTGGATTTTGTTACTAAGCGTAATTTTCCCTTACAACCTATCTATATCTCCCCTGATTGAGTTCTTTAGACTGTCTCCAATTGTAAATTGCTTGGCATCACGTTCATTAGTGATCTCAAATGGAATCACCATGTCAATGATATTGTTTCGAAGGCCTCAAGATGTACGTACATTTTGAATAATTTGCGAAGATGCGGTTGCCCAACAGATGTTTTGTTGTCAGCTTACACTTGCTATATTCGTTCTATTGTATTATGTGCCAACTCCGTGTCTTGCAAGATGCCTCAATGACTAAAAAATTGTCTCCATCGAAAAGAGAGCCATCAGAAGTATGGGTATTTCTTATGAGATCTTGAAGAACTGCAGTCGCCTTTTCGAGGCATTCAATGCTAGCAGGTCCATCCTCTCAGGTCAATCTTCTGCGAAAGAACACCAACAGCTCACAATCCTCTGCATGCTAGACTTCCATTTGCGCGCACGAGACGATATAGTTTGTCGTTTATTCGGTTTGCTAGGTCTCTGTAACTTTTAAAACTTTTCGATCTCTGTTCTTTTATCACGCTTTCTTCTCGATTTGTCACATTTTGCCGGCGTTTTGTGTATTTCTCATTCTATGCAAGTGTTCACCGAGTGTTAAAGTGGAGCAAACATATTAGAGTGCAAGTTAGTCATGTCTCAGATAGTTTACTCCGCGTATTTTGTAGCTGCTTAACATTTCTACAAGTGAAAATATGGATTCTTGCTTAATAAACAATGGAAATTGTTTTGAATATGAGAATGATGAAGGATAAAATTGTAGGGAATAGTGATTATTGACATTGTTAAGCATAGGATTTTCAATGGGATCGAAAAGCGGAATTATCTAATCTAACGAAAATTCGACAAGCACATTACCTTAAAAATGACTTCTAGTCAAGTGACGGAAAGAATTGAGCGGACATTATAAATGAAATGAACGATGAACTGAACGGCTACGCACTAATTTAGAATTAATGGCGAACTGAGCGAACGAAACAAATCACCAAATGAGAGAGGAGCTGAGCAAAATAAAAAATGACCTTGGAAGAATGGCACTGATTAGGAACAAAAGACATGTTCTGTGATGTCTGTTCGTCACTGCACGTGATAAAGCAACAATCCATTCTGACCAATACATGCAAGCTTCATCGTACTCCTACGCCTTTGTCCTCACACACAGATCATAAATGACGTCATCCTTGTTGTCCCCCGTTCCTTTCATTCAAGCTCTGTCGACTTAGCGAAAAAGCTTTCTGCTTCCGAGAGTTATGCCGAATGACTTCAGATGCAAAGAACATGCAATTGAGGTAATGTTGATAAAACATCCAGAGTTCACCATTGTAGGCCCTATAAACAAAGCTTCCTGATACAGACTTGAAGAAATTGGTCTCAAAATTGACAAGAAACACGGAAGAACAGCGGATGCTACAATTTTGTGTGCTGTTCGAAAAAGTCACCCGAGATGAAGCTTGGCTGAATATCAGAGATTGTCTTTGTGAGAAAACATTAGTAATGAATATCGCACAATTTTATACCTCTACCCGCAGTGATGAAAACTCTATACAAACACGCACCACGTGGAAGAGGCGCTTCGGTTATGTCCTCAAGGTTCTAATCGTTCCTTCGTAATTTGCACCGGATATTTAAAGTATTTTTCTGTAAGAAGCACCTTTGTGAAAATTCAAATAGTCAGAGACATCTTCCACTCGGTTATATTGAGATATTCTACACAACAAATTGAAAAATATACCTCACCATAGTGAAAATTTCCCACTTCAGGGTCGTAGAAATACGCGATGCGAGACATCTCAAAATCGAAAGGAAATTTTAAAAATGAGACATTTAATGAATAGGTTATTCACCATCAACTCCAACAAATCGTCATAGAGACTAGTAGATATTAGCGCATTGTCCTATCATGAAATATTGTCACTCAATGTGTAATCATAAAGGATCATTCATATCAATGTTGTTTTTCCAATATTTCCATGCAATAGTTTCTCGAAACAATTCTCTGATGAACAGGTCAACATTGCTGAAATTGAATGTAAAGTTAACCAATGTCTCCCAGGTGGCAAGTAAGTGTGACATTTTGTATAAAAAGTAGAATTTACAATGATTGGCATTAGTGTAAACATTGTACATGGCATTTAATCGCTGATATGCGGACCTGGCGTGTGTTTCCACTGATGATGGAGTAGGACTTGTAAGCTTTCATCCCAAAGGAGGAATACTACGACGAACATGTCATATCCGTGACACGAGCAGTTCATTACGCTCAATCAATCGCACGATTGTATGCTATTTTGTGTTTGACTACGTTAAAGTTTGATTTCACGTGATTTTCTGCATCAGCTGTTGGCCCAAATACTGAATCCCCTAAGTTAAAGCGAAGGAGCTATTATCCTTGTCATCCTGTGCAATTTGGCATCGTCGCTTTTACGACGACTGAGCTGGCACAATATTCTTCTTTGACTGCTACCAAGACTGACATGTCTCACCTATGGGTAGACTGCAGGTCAATCAGTGTAGCATGAAAACGTTTTAGATGATAAGCGGCATTTGCAATCATCACAGGAATTAGGAGTGGAAATTCTGAGAGAGCATAGTGAGGTTTATGTCTGGTGTGCTTGTTTGTTTTTGTTGGAATCTGCATCACTCGTGGGTAGCACAATTTGTACACCTGTACTTAACGCAACAATTTCACGAGTAGGAGTATGCCGAATAATCGACAGATTATTGACACGGCAGAGCGGTAATGGCCGCTTATCGGCGGATTGTTTGCATCTTACTGAATTCTTGGACATTTTCAAAAATTCCAATTATATTTGCTGACGAGATTTCTGAACGATCTTGTTCTTTGGAAGATCCAAAGAAGATCTTGTCTCTGATTATCTGAGACATGCAACCATTCGTTATGCAACTTACACTGTTACAAATTGTACACTGCGATGGAGTCCTTATTTGAACAGCTACATGGCCAGGGTTCGAGTCCCATCACGGACATCGGCATATGTACCGATGTATATTTTCGCAGAGCGCCAAGGTGGAGTCCTAGAGCTAGTAATCAGAAGCAACTTCAGACCCTTGCTACATAATGACAAGAATAGATTCAGTCCCTTCATAGCATCACTGGTTAGAAAATGGAGTAATACTTTCAGTATCCCACGTAAATCTAATCAAAATTCAAAATTTTATCAACTCAACGTAGGACTAAACTATTGTCACAACGGCATTTGCATGCTTTTTGCAAAATTCAGGACCTGCTTTGCTTGTTATTTGGTTCTTTTATCTAAACGATGGTTTAGAGAAAACGTCGATTTTCGGTCAATTAAAAAAATCGGCCGATTATCAAAATCACTAATCAGCACACCCTTATTCACAACACAAAGTGATTCTAGAGATTTATGTCATAGTAACAGAATGCAGGATCACGCCACTTGTTGTCGTGCAACTTCACCATTCGAAAAGAAAATTTTGAAAAATATTCCTGAAACTTTTTGATGAGACTTCCATTGAAAGCGTTGATATGAAGTTGAAATAAGACGAACATTGTCGAACAACATCTAAAACCTAGGTTCCTGATAAACTTTCCAAAATTGAAAATTCAATGACCTTTGACAATTCGTGTATGTGTACTTTCAAAATGTGCCAGCTTATTAACTTTTCCTTCGAAATGTTTGCAGAAACAGTGGTTCAGGATTTTTGTGAGAATGCCCAAAATGAACGTCTCGGCAAAAATGCCGGAGTACCAAGCAATTAAGATGAATTGCCCGAAGATGCCCGAATCCCCGGAAATTATCTATATTGTAAAGAAGGATTTTTATCTGCTTAATTCGATTAGCATCTCATTTTATTGATCCATCCATCATTTCACATATATTAAAAGGCAACCAAATTCAATTATTGTGTAGATTTGCATCCAGTGTTGATGTGTCTTGTTTGTTGCTGGAACGGATGAGCGATCGTTTTTGTACAATGCCTTGTGATGCAATATCGATTTCGCACCATGCAACCGCTTTTTGTTTTTGACCTTGACAGTGTGCTGTTTGTAGGACAGACATTCAACAGTGCAAATTGAGCCAATTCTTTAGCTTGCTAGCTCACATCGAGGTAGACTACTATTCTTCTCGTTATTGGCGTTCCTGTCTGAGATCAGATGGATAAATTTTATGCTTTAAAGTAGGGAGATATTTGTAATTAATTACACATGTCATCAATATATCTAGACGTGTATGACAGCAACTTGACAAGTCCAAACTTCTTTTTAACCAACTGTTTCACAGAACCGAATTCACAAACATATCGAAAGTAAAGGACTGCAATTCCTTCCCATTGGTGACGCACGCATTTGCCTAAAGACAAAACCATGAAAACCAAAAAAAAACTTCAGATAAAATTAAATCAATTGCTTACTGAAATGAGTCCAAGTCAAAGTAGGAATGATCGTTTTACGTTGTTCTTGAAAAGAATGACTTCAATAACCTACACACAAGTATTTGCGATTAGTTGAATTGAAAGTCAGACGAAGAATAAGATAAAAATACAAGGGCCTATCTTTAATAGCGCCTTGATCTTAATTTGTATGAAGTGTTGAAAAGTCAGTAACTTGCATTGATCTAACAGTCACAATAGAAATATTAATGAGAAAATCTTGAGTCGAGGCAACACTCCAAAAGAATAAGTATTCGGTATTCCTCCAATTAGACTCACAATAGAGCTGGAAATTTTCTCGAATAGCTTTAAGACCCTGATTTATTTTAAACGATAGCGGTTTAGCTGTACAATTTCTGACACCGGCTGTAAACCTAAATTTATATGGACTTTTGTGCAATTTCGGAATCCAGATAAGCTTTTGCAATTTTGATGATAATAAATGACATCTTTATTGACTCACAATGTTAGACTTGGTGACCGCATCACACAAAACAGTATGAAAATGATAAGGTATAAATGAAATGAATGCTAAAATTGCAAAACAAATTTAATGTCCTCGTCACTGACATCAATACTAAAATCGCCTTTCATATCCTTAACATGCTTTTTTGGAACATGACCTTCAGACATAGAAACTGTTGTATAATTAACATTGCCTACTGCCTAGAATCACATTAACAATTAATTTTCAGGATATCGTTGACCTCCTGCACCGTAAGACTATGAAGAAATTTATCATATTTACAGAATCTTAAATTGCATTTTTTAAACCTACACTTTTGAGGATAGAGATGTTTGACCAGAAATCAATCCATAAACACTTGTCATAAAACACAAAATAAGGATGCAACTGATAAATTTGGCGAGACTTAAGGGGAATCCATCAATATGAATTATGTATAAATGATTCGTCAAGAAATCATCTATCCAATGAAAGTCACTATTCATGAATGTAATGGCAGCTAACGGAAGGTGCATCGTTACAGCAATTATTTTCGATATTGAAAACAATTGTCGTCACTGTTCATAAACTACTCTGAAGTAGAAAAGTACTTCAACACTGCTTACAAGTGTTTTCAAGCACTGCAAATTTGGAAGCAAAGCTTTTAAGAAGGCAGGAAGCTTACTCTCAACTGATGATTTGCTTATATCTCATCATCGACCAGTTTCTTTTGTTTTCTTGGACATGCTATGATTCTTGCTAATCACTTAAAAAGCTATTATTATGTTATTTTATACTTGCCTTGTCTTGACTTTCTTGCCAACTTTGCTTTATCTGAAGTTATTCTAAATCTGGTTGTTGTATGTTATATTTCTTATCCAGAGCTCCACTTCTGATGATTTCCTATTCCCACTTTCCTCGCTGAAGGTCCGCTGAAGGACTCCACCTTGTGTATGGGCCAGTCTTCTTCCCTCAAGTTTTGATTGAAAGTATAAAAGAAATAGAAAAACAAAAAAACTCTTTTTGTTTGTTACATGTATTGTAAAATGAACCCTATAAGATAGATAAGAGAATGACTAATAATTGTTTTTTTCTGAATAGTGCAACAAGCAACATCTCATTTATATCTGAGATAGACTCCAATATTTAACAAATTCTCATGATAATTTCAAATTTGGTAATATTTCAGGTAAGAAGAAATGAATGATAGATATGATGGTATTCTGATGGGGATTTTGCAAAATGAAGGAAAATTAGACAAATTTCTCGATGCAGTTTTCTCATTTCTCTGTAGAAGGTGAGTTGCAGGTACGTGTATGCACATAGAGCGGGAGGGTGGAGAGCGTTAATATGGAGATCATGATATATGAGGAATGAGGTAAACTCGGATCATATTTCGATCGTTTAAAATATAAAGATGTTATAATACACGAACACCTTCGCATTTTGAAATTCACTTTCCGTAAGTCCTGAGCAACAGCTACTGATGAACAATGAAATAAATAACTGTGTCGTCAGAAAAACTGATGTTTGAGACAGATACAAGGTTGTGACATAAGCAGGTTTCTTAAGCTAGCACCTGCATCAATACCCTACTACAACCTTCAAGCATGCAGGCCTTATACGAACTGGTTAGCTTTTTATATTGTGTCAAGTGTAAGTAGGTAAATAAATGTTTCTTTTCAGAGAAAGGCAGAAAAAATAATAGTCAAAAGCTCCTCTTTTTCTATCTGTAGGCCGATATAATGAGGCAAAAGGTTAAACTCAGTTAAAGACGGACCTTCTGCGTCCAGTGCCTTCGGCGTTCGATGTTTGGATGGCACAGATACAGCCTTTGTGAAGGTTTATATAAGAGTGAATGATATCAAGAACTGTGTTGCGTGTATGATTGGCAATCAAATTGAAGAATTAGATTGTAAAAAGTTAATTCATGTTTCCTATTGATTGCTGGCTTAAGTTGTGTGATTGCTAAATATTGTTGTGTCTCGTGTGTTGCTCAGTTTGCTAATGAGACCGGCCTGAAGACTCCCGATGTCGACAGCGCAATAATGCCTGTCCATTAAGTTCTGATTAAGGGCGCTGTATGTACTATTGCTGTCAATTGTGCGTTAATATTCTTGGCGCCTAAACTTGAGCGTTCTCACTGTTTTGCCGATTTAAAAATCATTACATAATGTACAAACACACCTGTAGAATGTGTAATTTGATTTTTATATCGGCATAACAGCGAGAATGTTAAGAAATTCGTGGTCTACTTGGACAGTGCAACATCATTATTTATTGACTGCATCATTACAATGAAACCATGAAATTGTCTCCGAACTTCCTTTACTTTACATTTTCGTTTTTCGTCGCTTCTTCCCTATTCCACCAGGGTTGGACGTTGCTGCGATGACTTTTTTTATATGTATTACGATCCAGAGCAGTGTCCACCTTGATCTTCAGTATTCTAGATCTTCTTTTTTTACACAGGCATACCTCGTCTTCTTCGATCTTCCTGGTAGACGGCGACGACAGATGATATGCCTCACCGATGATGTTGTCGGTTGCTCTCTTTACATGTCCGAACCATCGCAAGCGGTTCTAGCGTAGGTGAAAAGGTAGTTCGGGTAGGCCACATGGTCTTGCCACCTTATCCTTCAACTTTACATGTGCCATGTATCGCAGCATTCGCCTGCGATGCTTGCGAACTTTGCTTAACTAAGGCATAGAAATTAGAGATATCATATATCACCGTAAACTTCATGATGTTGCTTTGAATTCTCTTGCTCGAGGAAGTTTGTTCACTCTTCTCTTAGATGAGTTCAACAAATTTTTGAAATATAAGAAGCTTGAATTGTCAGCCATTTTCTAGTGTAATAGTCCGCAGAGAATTTGTGGGGAAATTTTTGACATTCTTTTACATGAAGATAAAGCTAGTGCGGTTGAAGCATCGCCATCGGAAAGGTTGCCGTGGAGAAAGTACAGCACAACAGGTTCCTCGGCCAGATAGTGACTATACCCAAACACAGAACATTTAGTTATCATGCTATCGGCATAATGCGCATAAATGTGCTATGAGCTACTATTCTCATGAAACAGGGTGGTAGATTTATTGTAAATTGTTTCTTATCTTCGCTCTTTCAATGTCATTCGTTTCCAGAACGGACTTTTATCACATACTTACCAAAGAAAAGAAGAACATGGGGTTTTTGCCCGGCGTAGCCCATCAAATGGTTTTGAATGTAAGTACTCAAAAGCAAAGTTAACAACAGAATAATAATTTCCGACAGCGAATATGTCCTATTGCACCGAAAATTCTGGGATGCATGGAATTCGTTCCAGTAAATTTCAGTGGAATGCATGCTGAAGATCATCGTCAACTGTAGCTGTAGTGACAAGCTATAAATGTTACGGGCTTGTTTTCGTAGAGAAATGACATTAATATGAATGATCCCTTAAAATTGAATTTTCATATATATTCGGTACAATAATTTTTGAATTTGATAGATTGGAATTAATTTTTTTTCCTAAGCCAAGTTATAAGCTTTCCTCATTTTAAATGTAGTCATGGCATATTTTCAACTAATTTCGAAACATTTGTGCGCATTTTCATACATATTCGGTACACTAATTTTTGAATTTGGTAGATTGGAATTAATTTTTTTCCCTAAGTCAAGTAATAAGCTTTCCTCATTTTAAATGTAGTCATGGCATATTTATAACTAATTTGGAAACATTTGTGCGTTTGACAGATTTTCTCGGTAGGTACTCGATTCATTCAATCATATATGCTACCGTCGAAAGGTAAAAAGCCGAAAAATTTCACCCAGCAGTTGACAAGTAGAGCTTAAGCTGTAAACGTGGTACTGTACTTTTTCAAATTCTTATGTATTCAATGTGCTATTATGATTGCTGCATCTAAGTCGTTAAGGGCATTTTCAAATTTGGGAGATTGACTGTAGGCTTGGTCGATCAATTAGAAATATCTCGGAAATTATTATACTTAAAACCATCTGAATTCGCATTTATGCTTTAAAGTAATGCATATTTCTTAGAATTACAATAAAATGAGAATAAAACAAATTAATGCGCACAAGTCTACAGCTCCGGTAAAGAGAATTGAAAAGGTCAATTATAAATTAATGCATTATGTAGAACATTAATTACTTACACAGAACAAGGATTTTGATGCATGCACATATAGGCTCATATGATATGCCTTGCTATCATTATCAGTAAATGTAACGACTCAATTAACCTTGGCTATTTCGCAACTCAGAAAAAGGCTTTAAGGAAATGTTTCTTCCTATTATTTTATTTTTTTGATGACAAAACAATAATACAACAGTTATGTTGTATTTTTTGTTGATCTAAGGCATATTTCAATAGAGCTTCATCTTTGTGATCAGTCGACGCGCTAGCTGTGCCACAGGTGTTAATGAAATGATTCAGTTCACATTGTTTATTATTTTGAAATATTTTCACCTGTCAGGCCGTTTCACAAATTTGGCATGTTTTCATTTTAGGCATACAAAAAGTTTGAAGAAATTCATCGTGACCAGCACACTTATGTTGGGGGTAAGTCCAACAACATACAAAGTTCATGTACTGCAGAATCATTTGTTTGAAATTCCGCCAGCACCACCTTGAAAAGTGGTTTAGTCTGAATTATACTACGAGCAATATAGATGGTGAAGTTAGAACAACATTTATTGCATGTAACTCGAAGTTTCACGGACTGTAATAAGATTACAACCGATCATCAGACTTTATATATATATATAATATGATAAAATAAGATAAGAAGACCAGAGGTTTCCAAATTAAATGTATTCCCCGACTAGTTTCATCAGCTACCGCTGACTTCTCAAGGAGACTGGGGAATGAAGTGAGGGAGGATACATAGTAATTAGACATGTACTAAAATCATACACAAAATTCAAAATCAATGAGAGGCATTGAGTGTCGGTTGATATCTTTGGATGAAATCAGATTCAACCCTCTCCCTGTCTGATTTCTTGAAAGTGGGAGGCATCTTATAAAAAGGTAGCACTAGGAACTTGATATCGTTGTCCTTTGCACATCTGGTCACGTGTTTACTTACAGGTAGGATGAAATATCTGGCATCAAGCACTTGTTGTCGGTGCACCTACAGGTCATTTCAGTGATTTTATTGATGAGATTCTTAAACCAATTGTTTTCTCCTTACCTAGCTACTGTAGAGACACTTTTAACTTCTTGGAGAAATTACCGAAATGTGTTGAAGAAAGATCTCTTTTCGTCACGTGTAACGTTGTATCTTTTTATACGTCTATACCACATGAATTAGGATATGAATCCATACAGTACTGGTTGAACGAGTGCAACCATTTAATACCTGAAAGATTTAACACATCTTTTATCATGAAAGCGGTCAAATTTATTCTAAACAACAATTACTTCACCTTCAACAATGATACGTACTTACAAACTGCTGGGACTGCAATGGGTACAAAAATGGCCCCCACTTACGCAAATTTAGTTATGGGGTACCTTGAAGTAAAGATGTATTGCAGAATTAATGAACTTTATCCAACAAATGTCAGTGAAATTTTGATAAACTCTTGGTTGCGCTACCTTGACGATTGTTGGTTGCTTTGGGACGAAAGTTATGAGGACATTGATTCACTATTTGACATACTGAATAATTTACATGGATCAATCAAATTCACTTTTGAGAAAGATTTGGATTGTATTAATTTTTTAGATGTTCATGTATACAAGAAAAGAAATTCCGGCATTCTTGGAACGGACGTCCATCATATAGTCACAGACAGTTTCAACTACGTTCCTTTCAACTCTAACCATCCCCGACACACTTTACGTAATGTTCCGTTTTGTCTTGCAAAAAGAATTCATCGGATTGTGTCAGATAAAGACGTGAGAGAAAGACGCTTTTACGAATTGAAGCACAGACTGATGAAATTAGGCTATCCTTCTAATTTGATTGAGAACGCAATTGAGAAAACAAAACAAGGAAACCAAGAAAATAAAACAACTAGCATAGAAAAACAGAAATTCAACGATGATGACATTTTGAATTTTGTGCAAACATTTAATCCGAATAACCCAAGCATATTCAACCAGGTCATATCTCCAGCAGTGAATTCCCTTTCAGTATGTAAAAGCTTTAAAGATAAAAAAGTAAGAAGAACTTTTCGACAACCCAAACCCCTTTTACGTATCCTTAGCAGAAATAACCGCTGCACGATCACTGGTGTTCATAAATGTGAGGAGCCTCGTTGTAAGTGCTGCGACATTCCTATGACAGGAAAGACTACAACTTTTAAAGTCGGTGACACTAACATTGTTTTCGACGTAAGATCTAACAAGTCTTGTTTGTCAACTAATGTCATCTATAAGTTAACATGTACAGGGTGTAACGAGTACTACATCGGACAAACCGGAGACAGCCTTCGTCACCGAATGACGGTGCACCGACAACAAGTGCTTGATGCCAGGTATTCCATCTTACCTGTAAGTAAACACGTGACCAGATGTGCAAAGGACAACGATATCAAGTTCCTAGTGCTACCTTTTTATAAGATGCCTCCCACTTTCAAGAAATCAGACAGGGAGAGGGTTGAATCTGATTTCATCCAAAGATATCAACCGACACTCAATGCCTCTCATTGATTTTGAATTTTGTGTATGATTTTAGTACATGTCTAATTACTATGTATCCTCCCTCACTTCATTCCCCAGTCTCCTTGAGAAGTCAGCGGTAGCTGATGAAACTAGTCGGGGAATACATTTAATTTGGAAACCTCTGGTCTTCTTATCTTATTTTATCATATTATATATATATATATAATTATATATATATAATATATATATATTATATATATATATATATTATTTTATATATTATTATTATATATAATATTATATATTATTATTATATATATTATATTATATATTATTATAATAATATATTAATACAATATTATATAATATATATAATAATATATTATATTATTATATTATTATTATATATATTATTATATATATTATATATATATTATTATATAATTATTATTATATATATATAATTCCAACAAAAGTACGACACGGAATTATCAAAGAAAAACTCAATTTCAACTGAATATATTTACGGACCATTTTTGAGTTTTCACTCTTTGTTAACTTATATATATGCCTAATCCTGTCCTTCCATGTGCCTAATTTCCTATCGCCATTGACATCAGATTCTGATTTGCATTCAGATTCGATAATTTATTAGAACTGCCTGTAACGGCGAGTACTGAGTCATGTCATGATCCATCAGGGTCAAGTTTTCTGTGACTCTCACTTTCAAGTGACCATGAGAAAGAAATAGCAAATAGAAACGCTATACCGGTAATTCAAAGAAATAAGTCCTACCCTGTGTTCAATCAGCATTAAACCTCCACGCCTGTACGATGAATGAATCACAATCGTAACTAAGTCTGCTAACATGAATCTCGATAGCATTCAACATGACTACAGGATGCAGTGTTAGCGTGGTCATGCAAAAACGTGGTCTTCTTCACAGTAGACATTTCTGTGAAAGTGGACATTGGTCCTCATATTAAGGGTGCAGATGCAGAGCGAATGTACTGTAAGCAGTAGAAATACAGACAGCAGCTGAAAATTTGAACTTGACTTAAACACAAATCCTATCTAGATATTCACCGTTTTGTGCATTCAATGTTGGACTAAGGGGTATATGTGCCTACACAATCATCAATATTTCCCAAGCTAAGTGTAACAATGAGGTAGTAGTTAATTTGATGGGATTAATTAACATTCATGAGAAATGTGAGGGAGACCTGAAGATTCCCACCTCACCCTGCATAATTATTTTAATCTTGAAAAAAATCTGTAAATCATATATTTCCACCGATGACTAACTTCAGAAATTATTCAGTAATAGGCTGTGTACCTACGTTACGTATAGTTACACAGACAACAATGCATCCTTAATCATAGAGTTATATCATTTATATTCATTTGTTTTATTTTTACCCCAAATAATTTAGATCATTTTGCGTTTTTAAATCAGCAAAAGTATTGACTCAGTAGGCCTACATCTAGGTTATAGCTATTGTTTTGCAATCTCAACCAATGATCAGTTCCGATAATAAACGAACATACTCGTAGAAAGATGGCATGTCAAGTGGGTATTGTAATCGGGGTGGAAACCAGCATAAGAGAGGCTTTTATGTGATTTCATGACTTGATGAGCATTTGAAATTCCGTTACCGGTAACGGAATTTCATAAATATGTTACCTCATTTAACAATGAAAAATATCAAAATTTCGTTAGCTGAATATACAATGTGTTAACATGCATCAAAATGCTTTCTTTCTGATGAAATTTAGCTACTCGCACAAAAATGATTTTGAGTGGCAACAAAAACATTTGGTAACGAAATTTCAACTGCATATATGTAATTCACCTAGAAAAAGGGTTAAAAGATTTCATGACTATATCACCTGTCATATAATTACTAAGCATTGCCAATTGATTATACATCCACAGAGAAATAGATTCTCACACATCAACATTGATGAAAATCAAGAGCTTGAATATTAGTCTTGATAAGTGACAAACGCGACGTCAAAAACTTATTTTTCGCCAAACTTCAAACATCGACTACTGTTGACCCACAGAAGATAGGACAAAAATGAGACACGTTCTAGGAACCAGAGAATCAGACCTTTTCAGAAGTATGCAGGAGAAAAACATAACTTGAATTTCATTTTTCACTCGAAATGTTAACTTTTGCGTGGCCAAGCCCAGAAGGCATCGATGAAGCAGCATCCACGACTCAATGGTTTAATTGTGACATATCGCTGAAGTGGACTTTTGTCGGTACCATGCCAATAACGAAGGCATAGTTGAATACTATTCCAATAGCAAATCTGCTTGCATGATTTATTTGGATGAAGAAGGTAAAGCAGCCACAGCCGTTCGACAAGATTCAGAAAAACTCCGTGAATAAAGTAGTAAAAGCAAAAGCTTCTTTACAAATATGTAATGCAGAAAGATGTCCCCCTAATGAAAATGAATGATTTCCATGCATAGTTAGTGAATAGGTCGTTCATTTGTTTTCTAATTGTTGTAAGATAAAAAATTGTTAATTTTCAAACTTTCAGTAAGCTGTATGGCAATCATTTTCTAATTGTCGGATTTTTCGAAAGCCTGTTAGATAGATTCAACACTGTTTGAATAGCTCGAATTAATGACGATATTCTGGATCCCCTCATTGTTCTATGTATTGTTGCACTCCATAGGTTAACATCAAAGAGTATGTCTCTTATCCATGCTAGCATACAATGCGTGCAATTTTGGTAGCTTCCTTCCATATTCAATGATGCGTAATGAAATTATGGAGGGCTTTGTCAATGTTGAAATTGGCCGGAGGAAAGTTGGAATTCGCGAATCGTATTTAATATGAATGTTATTGGTTATCATTTTCCATAATGATCTCAAACTCTAGTCCAGCATTTATGGTATATGTGCTACATGTGACATCACAATTCCTGGAGAATTAGATTTCCAAAATATTCTGTTTGCTTGTAACTATGGAAAGGTGATGTCTTTGCACTTTCATTCGTTTATTGTAACTGCTAAAGACGAAAGCAATCAACTGATTTTGTTTCATTTTCAAGTTGAGATGCATGAGTCGTTGCGCGAACCGTGCATTTCTTATTGATTGTCAACCGACACATAAGAATAGACGAACGACTGACATACGACACATGAATGAGTTCGCTAACACTTGGAGTCGCTTTTGCATTTCGAATCAAGACTTCTAGTCATGAATGTAGCACACATACCATAAAAACCTGGGCTAAAGTTTGAAATCATTATTAAACATGATAACAAATAGTAGGTTTTTATCAAAGACGCTTCGTGAATGCCAACTTTTATCTGGCCAATTTGAACTTCTATGAAGAGCGATGCAAATTATGTCTTTTTGCAGAAAATATCATTCACAATGAAACTAATTTAACTACTTTGAAAGTGTAACTTGCCAATCCGAACGTAAATTGATAGCCACTTGTGTAGAAATTTGATTAGTCTGGTCACATCGTAGCTTTGTAAAATGAATGACTAGCATGGATGCCTTCTTATTTCAGACGTGCAAATTGCCCCAAAGAAAGCTGATAAAAAATCAGAAAAAATCCCTATCACTGGTGGTCAGAAACCTCAGATAATACATTCATCAAACAAGGATCCTAGCTCACGAGAAAAGTCCTCACTACCATCAAGTGATTCTCCCAATTCGTCTACTGCTAAAGTGCAGCTCGGCAAATCCGAAGTCGAGCAGTCACAGGATGATTCCAGTGATCATACATATCAGGCTCCTCCTGAATCGTATAACGGAGCTGATCGGGGGACATTTTCTTGGAGTCAAACAATTGGTGACCTAGATTTGCGTGTTCAGGTTCGTTGATTACTTTCAATTAACAGGTACTTCATAATATTATAAAAATGTCGTCAACTTATCACAACCTGTATGAGTTTCACTTAAAAGCGATCGCAACATAAATTTTGTACACGAACAACGCCGAAATATATAATGATGCAAAGTTATCTATCTTTAACTCTACTCAGTGTGTATCAAGAATCCGATGACGACGAATTGATAAGTTAAAGGAAGCACCATCAATCTCATAGTCATAATAGTAGTAGCAGCAGTACTAGTGTTTTTTTATTGATGAAATAGAAATCAGCAAATACACCTTGACATGCAAAGTGATCAAAAGTGCATAGATAGAAATCTTTTGTCCAATAGGTAAATAGATAGAGGACTAATAACACGATGACTATGCTATATAGATTTTGAGTAAAATGTTTAGCAAGCAAGACCTCAGAATTGACCCCAAACAGAACATGCTGTATCCTGACAGTTTACAAGTTATTGCGTAGTTGACTTGTCATTTCAGATGTATTTTGGATCGAATGTTCTACAAGCCGCTGCCGTTGTGCTAATTTGAATTTCTTGTCAATTTTTGCCCTAGATAACCACTGTCGTAAACAAATAGCTAATATTCGTAAGATACCTCCATTGGATACAGAAAGTTGCGAACATTTTAGCTAAATATTCTATCTTTTTACATGTACGCGCAATTCATTGGTTGATGTGATTAATCAAAATTCATAGCGTTGATTTGATTAAATCAATCGATCAATTTGTGCTGCTTGATGGAGCTTTGAAGTTCGAAATAATCAGGACGATGGTTTCTGCTTGCACCGGTTCTCAGGCCAGTGCACCGAAATGTGTGAACTCAGACTAGTTTGGTACTTAGCTGAAGTATTTTAATTATAATTAAGTTACTCTTTATTAGTCAAGACAAACATGGTGAGAAAAGGTATAAGAATGCAGTATAACTACTCCTAGAGAATATGTTCAATTCTGAGCTACTTGCTGATTCCATTTAAATCCCATTAGAGCTATCAATAATAGAGACATACTGGTTACGTAAGATGATGACAGAAGGCTTCCCGGGTAACCGTAAGAACCTAAAAACATATTATTTCAAATTTTTGTCTTAAAAATTTAAAAAAAGGCCGAAGATTCTACTCAATGACCGTAGAAACATAAAATTTATTCAACATAACTGTAACTAAATGTATTGTGGTTCATGTTTAATGCATAGTTAGATAATGGCCATGATAAATAGCGTTATCATGACGCCCTATTCAAAATTCATGTAAACTTGATCGAATTGAGCAATCGACAATGGCATTGCTTTCTCTTAGGAAAAGTGACGTAGATAAAATTGCTTCTAGGTCATTCCACAAAACTCGACATTTTGAAAAAAGTGCGTGGCATACCTCAGATTTTTGCAGATTCCTCGTTCAAATTTTTTGCAGATGTTTATTCTGGATATGAAACCGACAGAAATAAAAAAAGAATCTTCGCCTAACTCTTCGTCCTTTGGGAGTTAGAGACTGTAGAAGTTGATCGTGTTGGAAAAAATTACCCAATTTCCATCGCATAGGCTATTTATATACCCAGACCTCATAGGGCATTTTAACTAAGGCTATGGTTTTTCATGGGTCTAACAACACTGAGTAGGACCTGATATAGACTCATGCCGAGTATCGTCAGACTGCGATCATCCAGTAGATACAGATTATCAAAGTTGGCCCAAATTTCCTACTCATTTCTTTCGCTTGAAAGATATGCCAATTTTGGTGGGTCAATTGCGCCAGAAGCCATGCTTCAAACCTAGTAATTTTCCTGTTAGTCTTTGTTTATGATAACTGCGTACGTATTTAAATTAACTACTTATCAAATATCTCTTATTAGCCGCTCTGGAGCGAAATATTGTCGAAATCTGATTATTTTATTACAATGAAAAAATTGCCAAATACGACGATCAATTCCCAGCGACGGACAATTGCCATTTGAACGCAATTTTAGCATAAGCACGACAAGCGCAGGTGGCAATTTGGCATGTATTCGATTTTAGGCATTTTTTGAAAAATTGATTTTTTAGATTTACATAAATTCAGAATTAACTTCCAAGCTTCTGTTGTGAGCCTACTTCATATACGATTAGATAATTCATCCAGTTATTCTCAATTTCTATGATTTTGGCTTTCCAGTTAATTTTCCAAATAGGTCCAATTACACTGGTTGACTTTACCCCCCTTACACTGGTTGGCTGGTTTACTTAGCTTGATTTTTGAAATTTATCTTACACATTTTGGAAGTATAGCTCTGTTGGTCACACTGCACATCTCACGATGGTGTAGAAAGTTCAGTATTCGAGTCAGTCCGTCCTGGAGGTACCATTGCTCTAATTGAAGGTTGGTCATCTTAACCTGGTGAGACTTGTCTGTGTATGAAGGCAGTCACATTCACAATTTGCTAGTATGACTTCTTGTTTTTGTCGAGCCTGCCAAAAAAGAAGATCGTTTGCAAATGCATGTATTTGGTATTGCATCAGCAAGGCAAATTCTGTGCATTTTAAGTGTTAAAGTATATTATATAACCAGATTAGTTTTCAGGTATGAATGTAATTGATGACAAGTTTTTCCGTACCCTAAGCAATCTGGGGTTCAGTGGACCTCCTTTAATAAATGCTTGGTTTGCTTCATCAATCCTAATAAAGCATCAGACAATTGGCTGCTTCCGAAAGTTGCAGTTGTCCGGTCCGGTTCTGCTATCCACATTGTTCAATCAATGAACTCGACGTCCAACATTCGCGTCAATGGCTGTTTCAGCAACAGTTTTGATGTCATCGTGAGAGTACACCAGGGATCAGTCCTCAGCCCACTCATCCTTTTTATCGTCATGGAGGCACTATCCTGTAACTTTCGTCACGGTTACCCATGGGAAATCGTGTATGCGGATGACCGGGTTATCGTTGCCGATAGTCATACGGATTGGGAGTCGCGCTTCATCACATGGAAAGCTGACCTTGAATTCTGTGGTCTTGGGCTCGGGAATCTCGGGTGGCTCGGGAATCCGTGGGCAACTTGCAGATGACCCCAACTATAAGTGCAAAGTGTCCCGAGGCGAACTTGCAAATCTCGCAGAAATGACTCCTATGAATATGAAGGTCAACGATGAAGAGTACGACGTTGTTCCTGCTTCTTGGTGCCATGGTGACATGACCGGACAGTCAGGTGGTTGTAAGGATGGAGTCGTGATTAGAGTGCTTTCTTTTTTCAAAAAAATTCCTAGAGCTTTCCCCGTCTTTACAGACAAAGGTGTTCCCTTCAGAGCTGTGGGGAATGCTCAGAATGTGGGGAGCACCAAAGTCATGCTCACTACCTACCAGAACAACAAAGTACCAAAACCTGGCGGTAAATTTTGATGCGACAGGTTGTAGGACGCAATTCCATCTTGTGTTCCTGATGCAAGCACTAGGTACATCACAAGTGCTCGGGAATCCGTGAGCAACTTGCAGATGACCCCAACTATAAGTGCAAAGTGTCCCGAGGCGAACTTGCAAATCTCGCAGAAATGACTCCTATGAATATGAAGGTCAACGATGAAGAGTACGACGTTGTTCCTGCTTCTTGGTGCCATGGTGACATGATCGGACAGTCAGGTGGTTGTAAGGATGGAGTCGTGATTAGAGTGCTTTCTTTTTTCAAAAAAATTCCTAGAGCTTTCCCCGTCTTTACAGACAAAGGTGTTCCCTTCAGAGCTCGTGGACGCGTTTACATGTGTGTCCGTAGCATATTGCTCTACGCCATTGAAACTTGGCCACTCACCAGCGAGAATGTATGTAGTTCGCTTCATCCGAAATGACAACACTATTGTGAGGTGCATCTCTTTGAATCGACTTGCCAACCGTGTTCTATGGACGATCTGCACATAAGGCTGTAGATGTAAAACGCACAAGAAGACTTCGCTAGTAAGGTTTACGTGTAGCGAGTGAATGAAGACTCGTGGCCAAAAAGTTCCTGGACAGACCCCACGAGGTCGACCCAAGAAGACATGGCTCGATAACATCGAAGAGGATGTACGAAAGCTTAAACTTCATTGCATCAGTACGCAAGAACGAACAGCTTGGAGAAATGCCACAAAGGTGGACCAGCATTCGACGACGTCCAACCACCGCAAAACGGTGAAAGGAGACGCTAAACGTGGAGTGAGTGTGAGTGAAGATTAAAACCATTGTAGCAGAGATGGTTTCATGACCTTTAAAGGAATTATAGCGGATAATTATAGTTCATTTCTTGCTTCAGCACGTATGTTGAATATTTTCATTTTATTATCTGCAATTGGAATTAGATAAAAAAGAAATTGTTGAGAGTTGATCAATTGCAAGCAAGATATTATCAATCGAACCGTATGCATTTCAACTGTATCCTACGGTTGAAATACATTGAATTCAAATTATGACATTACATTTGCAATTAGATTTCGTTGTTTTATGCGCACGGTTCTCCATTATGCAATTCTCCACGGTGCACGTAAATATCGCTCCTTCAAGTGTAAGACGATTTTTATTGTTTTTACGAAGTAAAATTCCTCGATGCATTTCTTCTAAATGGACAGTCTCAAGGCTCTTTTTTGTTCTCTTTTTTTGTTCATAAAAAAAGAAAGAAAGAAAAGCAAAAAACAAAAATCAAAAAATATTACAAAACAAAAAAGGAGAAAAAAGGAAAAAAACTCTGTACATATGTAAATATCGTCATCAAATAACATCACATTTTTCCACCCTGGCAACATTCATCTAGATCACACACACATTCATCTCTTCAAACATTCTTCAACATATTAATCACACACCAAAATCACATTTTCCTCCTTCACTTCTGTTTCATTCCCCCAACTGTTTTTGTCATGTACATACTTTGTTCCGCATGCACTTTTGTACATATTTGTATATATTTCTTCTCCATTATTAGTAACATGTTCCCGTTTGTCAATTATTATTGTGTTTTGCTATTTCTGTATTATGAGCTCAGGGTCCCATGGGACCCTATGGCTATGTGGCCCCACCCATTTAAGGGGGCCAAATAAACTTATTTTTCTCAAGGCTCTTGACCCCTCAGTTATTCTTACTTCTAAAAAAATATTAAACTTAAAGGAGTGATATTTTTCTTGCCTCGTGGAAATTTGCATAATATTTACAATAAATTTGCTCTGTCTTTGCATGCAGTTTTCTGTACTATTTACGCACGGTATGCAGTCTACAAGGACTGTGGGAAATTGGCGAGGTGCCTATGAAAAAGTAGTGGCAATAGTGTGGGAGTCTGGAAAGATACCCAAATGTTGGACTGTGGCAGATGGCTCAACTGGGAAGTTGAGGATCGCAAGATCTCATGGAACGATTGGTGGAACATGGGCTACTGGCAGTGAAGCGGAAGCTTCAATAGACCTATGATGTGTTTCCTACCTCCCTCTAATCTCACACGTTGAGGAATCCGGAAGGACCCCTACGCCATGCCCTCTCTAGTTATCATGTGGCACCGAGGAGAGCATGCTACACGCAGTGCGGTTTGGCCCTGCAAGTGATTGTGGAAGCAGTCTCCCCCACGCCCCCAACCGCCCAAGGGAACCACTATCTTTAAACTTGAATTTCTCAATTATTACTGCTAATTCGTGGAATATGACCCCAGATTCATGATCAGGAGACTGAAATCGATAAAGTAAAATGAAGTAGTAGGCTATCACGCTGTAATAAAAAGTGGTTCCGCTGGGTAGTTTCGCTAGCTTCACACGCGTGCATGAACATGTTGGGATACTATGTTGCGAATATAAATGAAGCATATATTCAAGATCAGCGCCACAAATTGAAACAGGCAGTGATAAAGTAAAATTGATTTACTGCGTCTATCTGCGAAATTAAGAAGTTGGTTCCGCCAACTTTACACACGTCTCCCCAAAGGTAAACAGCGGATATTGACTTTGTGCCGAGTGGTCAAACAAAGAGACGAAAAACTCATCATGTGTCTTGATCTGTACCGCGGAAGTTGGACGCTTGAATGGATAGACAGCTGCCATATGAATTATTCTTGTTCCACCAACGACCTTATATAGCGTTGATCGACGAGATATGGATTATGGATATAGAAATGATTATGGGCAAACTAACCGTTCCCTGAGAAGAGAGCGTCAGGGATGCCCATGAAAGGAGAGCTGTCAAATATGAAGAACTTGCCGAAGGGAGTCAGAAGCAATGGTGGAAATGTGAGCTCATGCCCTTTGAAAGTGAGATGCCGGGATTTCGTTGATCCATCGGTGAGGAAATTTCTTGTTAAAGCCCGTGTTGAAGTGTAAAGATCACCATCAAGAAGTTGAGTGCAAAGGTGAAAGAAGGCAGGACCTGGGCGCAACGAGCTGCTGTGGACCCGCCATCTTGACAGATATTGAGCTTAATGGGCCGAAATCTCAGTGACGGCTGGTGCCGATGTCTCAGGTCCTTTTGGGTGTAGCATTTGCTGCTTCACATAACCCAACAATTTCGCTTTTTAGACGATTTTATTTTTAGCAGATTTCTAACACTTGTTGATTACTCAATACTCAGTCACTCATCAGTCACGTATATCATCTTTAGCTACTTTTAGGAATTATCCATTATTTTGTCACGATTTCATATAATTCAACGTAGCAAAGTGCGTCAAGGTGAATTGGCGAGTAAGTCGTTCTGTTCAAAATTATGTTTATCACTTATATATTGAAAAGATCCTATTTAACAGTCTGCCCATTCAGATGATAAGAGGACAGGTCTGTTTCCAATCAAAATACCAGATCTAGCTAACACAGCGGGATTACGCTATCTAAAATCTACCAGGTGTGTAAGAGAATTAATGTTAGTTCCTTAAGCTAAAACGTGAAATAAAATTCTACAAAATATGCGTACAAATTATTTGACTATTTTTAATGAGGTCATCAACAGGAACTTGGTCAGGACGATCGCGCTTCGACCGCTTCATCCTGCTCTGCTTCCAGACGCTCAAACCCGACCAAGCGCGGTCCTGTACATTTAAGATGCACAGCCTCAAAAGTTATATTTATAATAGGAAAGATTAGCATCTATCAAAAAAAATAGAGTCACTATTGAATGAAATGTACCTCAGGCATTTGAAAGAAGGACAGAGTTCCACTTTCACTAAGTTCACTTTCAATTGTATTTCATTATATAGTTTCTTAGCGCACCTTGCGAATTTTGTCCAAGTATTGCGGCAATAATTGTATATACTGATTCATGTGATCATGTTGATTATTGCCCATTTCTATGCATACAAAAATAGTTCTGTGGTTATGTTTATCAAAATATATTGTTTCAACTAATTTTGTGAAATAGCTAATTTAATACATTGGTATTATGTTATACATTATTTTATCGTGTGTTTAAAATTTCAACTAAAATGAAATTATGAATTACCCTTAAACGCCTAAAAGGAGTTTATTTGATTTAAAGCATGCAATTAGCTCTGAGCATAAGAGCTTTTGTAGAATTAGGGAGGGCATAATTGAGAGATGAGCGAGCGAGCGATCGGCATTTTTCAATGATTTTGAGCGATCAGAGTGCGAAAGGATGATTATGAGGAGATGAGCGGTGAGCGAGCGAAAGGGTGATTATGGGCAAATGAGCGATGAGCGAGCGAAAGCGGAATTCCGATCCCTCAGGAACACTGGTCAAGATGTTCAACATCTGCATTTTCTTGAAGGTAGCTCCATACGAATAAGCATTGTGTGCCACAGTGTCAATTGATCCTGAGACAGAACAGTTCATCCTAGCAATGATTCCACCTATCAACGCCGGTTTCAGATAGTGATTACTCCGTTACTGCCTCATGTCAAATTGCGACTTTTTTTCAAATTGCGACTTCACGATTTTCAGTATTCAGGCATTTTTGGAAAATAAATGTATTATTATTGATTCATGCACCTCTTCAGGTTCCATCTCACATCAAGAAGGCGAAAGATGTGAAAGTGAAACTAACGAGGAAATCGATAAGCATCGACATGAGGAAAGAAGAGTCATCTGACGAATTCGTGTCATTCATGAATGAAAATTTCCCGTGGGATATCAATTGTGAAGAATCAATGTGGTCACTTCTTCCTGCGGATGGTCACATCCACGTCAACGTTGAAAAGGTGCGTCTTTAATTCTTCGAATTCATTCAATTGATAACCTTCACCACCCTGCAGCTCTGTTAATACAATTTGTGATAATTCATAGATAAAATTTTGTTAAGACAATCGTTCACAGAAGTACACTTCGACTTGCGCATAATGCCTTCTGTTCGATTGGCATTAATTAGTTATTATCTTCTTGGTCTCGCCTGAAATTCTTAATCATTTGTGTCACCTCCTTTTGATAAGCAAAATGAGTAGATCGGAAGCAGATTTTAGTTTTGTTAGCCAGAGGAACCTCTTCTGTCTTTTTGTAAGTGATCTTCCGAGCGAACAGTCTTCAATGCCATCATTGTTCTCTTCAAATTATCGTATGTTTATCACTCTCATCAATGAATGAACTTATCTTGGAATGAAAAGTTTCCTTGAAGCGAAATAAGATCAGATACAGCAGCGATTGACGCTAGCTACAAAGTATGAGCGTTGAAGTTGACTTCTTAGGATTTCAACGTGAATAATCGAGAAACTGTCATGCATATGCAGTCAGCACTGTCTAGTACTTCCTACTTTCTCTGTTCATTTTCAATCTCCATTATCCCTTTAAGTACTTTTTAGATAATTTCTGCCATGTTTTTACTTGCATATAAAATATATATATTTCTGATGCATTGGATTTAAATGAAAATCATCATCCTCTAGGAATCTCAGTTATAACTACATAAGATAAACTAAGATTAAGCCTACTGTACAAAATATAACTGTAATGAATAAATTTGTAATGAACTTTGAAAAAAAGAAAATTAAATACATGTGAAACTTCAGTATGGGTACTGAACTTCCTAGAATCGACCTACAACGTCTCACCTGGAACTACTCCATGAAGAAAATGAAATAAGGAACTAAACTTGTTATAAATGGACCAATTGGTGTCTAACTATTCATGAAATTTAATCTATCTCTCAAGAGGACCGGTCTGTGTCCCATCATATCTAGCCTTAATCCGCAAGCAATTATGACAAGCGTAATCTGTATCCGACGGAAGATGCTATCAATCACCTATTTCACTGCATATGGGAAAGGAGATAATTATTCACGTTGTTACCTAACTTAATATAGAAAATAAGCTAACCAAGTAATTATCAAAGTGTAGATCGTGCTAGCAATTAAAATACAGAAAAAAAGGAAAGTGATGGGTAATAAATTCTGAAAGATTAACTGCTGAAAATGATTAGTAAAGTACGACTGTAATTGAATATTGAAATTGTAACAAAAGAAAAAAAATAATAATAACAAAATTGAATGAATGAATAAAAAGATAAATAAATAAAAAAAGGAAGGAAATAAGCAGCACAAATGAAAATTATTAGGTAAAAATCAAAATCTAAATAAATAAATGAAATTAATAGTCACAAGAAACTAGTGTAAAAATAAATGAGTAGACTGCAACAAAAAAATTAGTGCAAACGAATAATGTAATACATACCGAAAATAAAATGAAATTAGTCCTTAAAAGGACTGGTTTTGCGTTCCCTGTACCAGCTAGGAAGTCATCAGCAGGAACTCAGGTAGGATTCGTGTTTCGGCCCCAATTCCTGAACACTCAAACCCACCTGAGCGGGGCCCTGCACAGTAAAACTGTACAGCTTCCACAAAGTCAAAAGTCGGGTTATTCACAATCGGTGTAAGTCAAAATCGGCAAAAAAAAAGAAAATCTGATTATTCGGTTAGCAGAAAACTGAACTTAGAAAATTGTCTAGCTGAATACAACCCAAATTTCAAAAGTAGCTCTTTATGCCTGTGTAAACATCTTTCTGCATTATTGATTAAAGAATCTTGATTATAGACTCTAGCTACTAATAATCTGAAGGTCGAAGAAGCTTTTTTCACGAAATCATCAAGGGATGAACAAATTCGACCATATCTAATAAGTTGTCCGTTAAATACTTGGATACCCATTTTGTACGGGATTGTATTTTCTGGGAATGTTAGGAGTGTAACAGCAAAGTTAAAATCGTCTACTTTATGATACACAGAAGTTCGTAAACCATCATTAGTAATGAATGTAAAGAAAAAATTCTCTCCCAGTTTTACGACTTCTTTGTATTTTAAAATAAATTACCCGACGCGTTTCGTCTACACAGACTGTGTCAAGGGTGACCAGCGAAAATTAATTAGCGAAAAGGAACTCAGGTCACACCCCAACTCCTTGAGCAATGTCATGACATAAAACTTTTTACAAACAAATGCGTAATTGCTGGCTGCTTTATCTACAGAAGTCACAATAAAATTAGTGTGCAAATACTGAAGGTAAGATTCCTCTTCTTTTGTTAAATGTTCAGGGAATCTTTTCTTATTATTTCTATTATTATCATAAGTTCTCTTAATGAATCTTAAACGATCCTCTACGACTGTCATAACTTTAGTCCTCCATTCTTGAAAATCTGACAATGGAACTTTGTACCTACGGCTGACTCTATTGACATGACGGTCAAGAGAGTTCTCTATTTCTCTATACAAGTCATGCATTTTCATGGGTTTGGATACTCGATGCTTAGTTCCTAAAGAAAATAGATTTCTCAAATTTGGGTTGCTTACAAAATCTGTATTGCCGGTCATTACGTGTTCATAATGCTGATAAATGAAGTCACTGTGGTCTGCGCATTTACAGTCTGCAGATAAAATTTTCTCAATATCTGACAATTCTAAATCTTTAAGAAATTTACTGTAATTGCAAAATTTAAGCGATAAAGGATTGTTGAGTGAGAAATATATCTTCGGCGGATAAAATGAAGCAACTTTGGGAAGAAGACGACAAATTTTAGTGTCATGGAAAATTTTATGTAAATTGACTTCATCCATAACTTTACTTGTGAATTTAAAGTTAATGTAGACTCTTTCAGCATCACCTTGTTTAGCATTTAAGGTCATTACGGTATTTTGTATATGCGCTGTTAAAATATAGGAAAAATCACTTCAGTGCTAATTTCGTTATGCAATTCCCTCAAAAACGAAATTTTAATTGTTTTTAATTTCTTGTAAAATGAATGAAACTGTTTCTTAATGAGTAAACTTCTTAAGTCTTCAGTGAGCAATACGCTGTCATTTTGATGAAGCGTTTTGGACTTACGCTTCCTGTTACCGTGATTTCGTTTACGTCTCGGTATGGGACTATTAAAATAGCAGTCTTTGTTTTCATTTCCTTTAGAAACTGGAGTTGTTTATGACAATACCATATAAAGGAAAGTACATATAAAGATAAACAGTTCTAGGCCATTCAAATGTGTCGAGATTGTCTTTAAATGGTCTAGAATTTCGTTCGCACGCCTCCTGGAAACTCCTGGAAATTCATAAATAGAATGCCTGACCCTGGAAAAGTGAACATCTTCCTGGAAACCTCTTGGAAAATTATCTTCCAAAGTAATAGACGCTGAAGTATTGAAGTGTCATGTGTAGTGAATCATTTACAGTATTGAGTCATGCAACTATTATGTGACGAAGATAGATAGCCTGTTTTGGAGGATAGAGAGTAAAACACCAAGTTTCAACGGATACAAAAGAGAAAAGATATTATATTATACGACGTTTCGCCTTGCAGGCTTGGTCACGTATGAATGTACGGAAAGACATTGAAACTTGGTGTTTTACTCTCTATCGATATAATACCGGATACGTGAAGTCGCTTCTCCGTATTTTCATTGTTTTGGAGGATGTTCAGCGAAATTTTATGACAGATGACATTCTGAAGTTATATTGCTTTCATTTTGTTATCATTTTCGTGGTTTCATGTATTTTTATGCTGTTCTAGTAGTTCTTGAGCTTGGCAACGATATCTCATGGCAGTCGACAGTTTTTGCCCCATTCCTTTTTGGTCGTCCTGATATCGCCTGGCCTCTCAATGCAAGTAGGTAGTGAAGTGATGCTACAACCATTTTCAGGTGTAAAGTGGAATGAATTGAAGCTTGTTCACGCGCATTTTATTGGAATATTCCAAATGAACATTTCCCGTTGATACCCACCCGTTCAGACATTCCTATGCATTCAGTTACACAATGTTTCAGGAATATTGTGTCAAGAACGGGTTCAGCGTCAACGCACCCGCCGTTGCCAAACAGCGTAATCGTCTCCATCCAAAACTTATTGGTATCAAAGGAACGTTTGTGGTCTGAATAGCTTCGTGAGATTATTCACCCATCATCAATGAAGCTCGAACAACATTTAGCCGATACGACGAATATAATAATGGCAGCGATGATGAATTACCATTTCAATTTTTTGCAGATTTGTTAATTAGATGTATCATGCACATTGCACATGCATGTACGAGTACTTATTTTTTAGTAGATATGTTCTTGCGCATTTATTGATGCCTACACTTTTCTCACGACAAGTTTTCACGGATTTGTTGCCTCGTATAGACTGCTTCTTATTTTGAAGCGTTTTATTGGCGTTTTTTGATCATATACATACTTATATCTTGTCAATGGGCTCGCGGATAGGGCTTTTGTCGATTTGTTGGATGCGTAGGCCTAGATCTTCTTTGAAACTTTTTACATTCGTTTTTTCTGTTTACTTTGCTTGTGCTTAAAAAAGAATGGAATTTTGTTAAGTGTGCGCATTTGGATCAAATTTTCTGTTCATCGAAGAATTCCTATCGTACGAACCCTGTGTCAGTTTTTATCGATGTGGCATCATAGCATTGACGGCATGTGACTACCCTCAAGTGCATGCGCACAAATATGCTTGTAAATGACGCGAAACCCCGATAAGAGGGATTAGACCTTTCTCTACAGGGTTTCTACCAAGCCTGGATAACCTGGATATCCTGGATATCTCCTGAATAAAATTCCTTAGCCTGGATAACCTGGATATCCTGGATACCTCCTGATTTTGGCAGAATTTAAGTAGTAAGTAGCAAGCAATCACTCAATCAGTTATGAAATTTTTGCTGATTTTTCGCCACGAGGACACGAATATTCTTTGATCTCGTGAATCGTCCAATAATGCGATAAAAACTCAGCTTCACACCTTGAATGTTCAAATCCTGAATTTGGGACCGATTCGTGGTGAGCCTCACATTCGGATATGGTCCTTGAAAACGAGCGCCTTCAGAATTGACTTCACAACCGTGCAGTTTTATATAGATACTTGAGAACTATTATGGTGGTGTAGGCCTACCAAATACCGCTGAAAAAGAGATAACAAGTATTGCATTGGAGATTGTGTAATAATATTTCTACCTATCAAATACGGACACATTTGATACACAGAGAGTAATGAAACCTGACCCTTTTGGCAATTAAGTATAGTAGCCTATACATGTAATCATCATTCAATTTTGATTGAAACGTTTTAATAAATAAAAATAATTGCTATTTCATTGACTTCCAGCAATTCGAGTATCATTTTTGCAGACGATGATTGTCAGAAAAACCGTTATCTAATGAAGATCATTGCCTGTGTATTTCAGAATGATATTCGTCCAAGGAGAACATTCTCTATATATGTGATATGAAATGTGTCCATAGGTATTATGAAATTTTATTCTTTCCCTATGTGACCATGTTTTAGCAGCGTGGCTTGCATATCATGGAACATTCCCTATATGGACATGGATGTACGATGCCTGTGGATGCTGTGCGCTTTGATTACATACAGCTGGGATGTAGTCTATTAGATTTGTCGCCGATGATACGTCTTATGGAAGTCTCATGAAGTGTACCAGACCTTGTTCCAGAATATCTGGTTAATCCTGCCGTCTGGTGTATGTGAATCTACGAACTTCCTCCGACAATAGCGCTCTTATTTACCCATATGCCGGTGCTTCATATCGGTTGATATCGGTATTGAAATAGCCTATTCATTATCTCTTTTAAATCTTTTGTCACTTCTATATTATTTGTAACTGTGTCTTTTACCCTATGTATCCGAAATTCATTGCCAATAAATGATCAATCGAAGTTTTCTCATTTTTACTTATGTTCTTTGTTATATTCGTTAATTGTTCTGCATTCGTTGGCTCTATCGAGTTTCCCTATTAACCTATTCACCCAACTGAATGTGGCAGATGAACTTCTTCCCATGATCTCGTTTAGGGATCTGGAAAGTGGTTCGGGTCCGCGTTGATTTCCTGAACATCACTGTTCGTAATCATTTGAGACGTGATGAATATTTGTGTAACATCCATGCCGACACCTGTCCGTGTTCAGCAGACGAACTTGACCGGCAGTGATTTCGTAGAGAAATTGTTGAGTTTGAGGCGATCGAAGATTCAAGCCGGAGAAAAACTTGCTCAACAACATCATTTCGAACCCACACACGATCCTTCAAAAGAAGTTGGATTTCCTCTACCTGGCCGTCTCGAACATTCAATACGGGAATCGACCCATAGATCAACCTTGACATTCAATTTCAGACATATATTAAACATCAGCATGGAGAGCATTATCGTCATCAATGATGGATAGTGGAAGTACGTAAACCAGGGAAGTGGAAAAGAGCCTTTTTGTTTGAGCATCTACCTACTACTTTTTTAGATGTCGCATACTGATGTCGTATCATATATTGGGTGAGGTCAAATACTGAGTGTCGGAGTGTGAGTGCTGTTCTGAGCTCTTAGGTGTTGACACTCAACACCTGTGAAAACACTGGTGCTGATGCTTTTGGTGTCGATCATAGGAAGACATAATGCGTACCTATCACGGGACCTATTTTATGTAGCTCCAAAGATTTTGGTGATGTGCATTGGTAAGACACGGAGACAGAAGCTGGCAGAACATGTGAGCTTATGCAAGAAGCGAATTACTTGAAGCTATAACCGTTGTAGGCGTAAAGTGTTAATGCCGAGTGTTCAGCGCCAGAGCTGAGCGCCAGTGTAAGTGTTGACAGCAGCGCCAGCACCCGTGGAAAAGCGAGTGCTGAAAATGAGCGCTGAGTACCAGGTGTTGCAAGTGCTGCTTTATGCACGTTCATTAGGCCTACATTTACGATTTGTCATAGCCTTTAATAAGAGAGCAAGACTTTTCCAATAATATGAATTCGGATAACCCGCAAAAACTAATCAAGGCGTCAACTCATTTCATAAGACGTCTTAGTCAACACGACACTTAGAATTTGACCTAATCTGAGCGCTCAACCCCTAGAGGCTGGTTGTTCATGAATCTGATTTTTATGAATGATTCAAGTGTTGAATACCTTTACACCAATACTCCAATACTCAAATGAATTGTTCGACACTGGAATTGTAACATCTGCACTCAAATTTGCGTCAATACTAACACATTTAAAAGAACCCAACAATTCAACACTATTATTGAACACTAATGCTACCATCAGTCAACAACAAAATCTCAAAAGTGAACATTGCATTGATTAGGAACCCACACCAAAACAAAAGAGCAGGGCTGCAATTGTGTCGAGCACCAACACTTACTTCCTGACGCATGGTGTGAATTTTCAGTGCCAAAAGCAACACTAGCACTCCGACACTCAATATTTGACCTTACCCATTGTAAAACTGCGGATTGTATCTGCAGTGTAGGCCTATCTATCATGCATGTGCATGCACGTGTGTAAGCGTGAACTAGGATTTAGTTGGAATAACATTGATCTACAATTCTACATGTAGCCTATGAAATAATGTTTTACGATTTTGTCATACTGATTTACCTGTACTGATATATTACCTAGTCTTACCTGATAAACTTGTTTCTTGTAGTGCATTTAATCAGCAGATAATGGGAATCATTATCCATCGCTATACTTCAGATAATCATCCTAAACTATAGCACACCTATCCACAAGTGAATGAATGGCTGTTCTCACTTTTACATGTATATGTGAAGGGAGACTAGGGGACTAGAGACTTAGCCTGTGTATCGCATTGAGTTGAATTACGCACTCGATCTGAGCCCATACCGGGATCAAAACGGTGAAATGGTCCCTGTTGGTTGTAAGAAAGGTCTATACTGTTGACTTGCAAATTTACATATTTTTCCCGAGCGATTTCTGTAATTCCAAATTTATTACTGCAAGCATGAATCATTCGCAAAAAAAATGCAATTAATTATTCAACTGCCTAATTGATGTTTGACTTGCATAGTTCTACATTTCAACCAAAAAACTACATGTGCACTGTATATCTTGTTTTTCAATCAGATAAAACAAATGAAAATACGTGAAGCAAGCATCGACTGACGTTGCAAGCATCGACTGACGCATTGCCATAATTTTGTTCAGATATTACGTATTTCATTTAAATCACATCCACGGAACACATTGAGAAAGATGTCGAAACGATACGACTAGAATTTTGAAAGACAAGCAGAGATAAGTTAGGCATATAGAACAAGGGATGGGGCTAGATAGTAGGATCGCCGAAATTCTTCGGTTCAAACGTAATCGAACACATATTTTCTCAAGGGAACTGGTATATTTCATTATTACCGTAGTCATAATAGTGTCTAGCTAGGCACATACGTACACTAGGTATATTAGTGTATAATTAGGTCCACCTACGTACGTCTCTCATTATTCCATTGTGTAAAGATGGCATGGATTTGGAATGATTAAAATGCTCCATTGATTTTCCTTTCCAGGTGGGCAAACACAAATGCATATTCAAACATGAGTGGTTAGATTCAACTCTGCATCCGCAGTGGAAAACGTGGCTACAAGCTGTGTCAAGCGACCAACATCGCGCATTTTGCAAAACTTGCAACAAAGCGTTTGACATTTCAAACATGGGAAAGTCGGTTATCGATTCTCATGCAAGTCGGCCAACTCATAAGAAAAATTGTGAATAGGTGAAGGGCACTTTCTGGCCAGCATCCTCTAACTCAAAGGCAGATTCGTCTAAAGCCAAGTCCGCTACAACCGCTGAATCCTCCAAGTCTGTCTCAGCCGCTTCATCACAGAATCCAACGTTAACGTCCTCATTTATTATTCAACATGAGACAACGACAGCTGAAATCATTTGGGCCCTCGACTGTGTCAAGAAGCATCGTTCATATAACTCAAGCAACGATCAGGGAGACATTTTTCGTGCAATGTTTCGTGACAGCGCTATTGCTCAACGTTACCAAATGGCAAAGGACAAATTGGCCTATGTGACTATCTATGGCCTTAGTCCACATTTCTCGAAGGAAACCATTGCCAGAGTAGCACAATCGGGTCAGTTTGCAGTATCTTTTGATGAATCCCACAACAAAGCTGTCCATAAGGGCCAGATGGACATTTGGCTGCGATATTATGACAATAGTTCGGACATCGTTCGCTCCGATTACTTGACGTCAATATTCCTTGGTCATGCCAGTTTACAAGATCTTCTGAAAAGTGTCATTGAAGGACTTGAGAAGGGGGGTTCGCATTTGGATATCAAGAAGCTCCTTCAGATCAGCCTTGATGGTCCAAATGTGAACCTTCTATTTTACAAACTTTTTTCCGAAGACTTCCATGACAAAACCAAGAAATCGTTGATCGACACAGGAGTTTGCTCGTTACACGTAGTCAGTAATGCACTTCAGCACGGGCATCAGCACAGAAAGTGGGTTCTGCAAAGCATCCTGCGTGCCATGTATCTGTTGCGGAAAGATTCGCCTGCTCGTAGAGCGGAATAAAGTAATCTCACAGATTCCGATCAATTTCCTCAGAAGTTCTGCACAACTCGTTGGGTGGAAAATCAGAGTTGCTGTCAACGTGCGATTTCCGTCTTTGACAATGTGAAGAAGTTTTGCTCTGAAGTCAAACCGAACCCCAACATCCAGTTTTTCGATATTGTGAAGGAAGCCACTCGGGATGAGCTGTGCAAAGCAAAATTGGAATTCTTCAAGTTCATGGCATCAGAAATGGAACCGTTCTTGCGACGATTTCAAACCGAGAAATGACACTGTCAGTGATGCCTTCAACGGATAGTCAAAGCATCTGCAATTGAAGAATGCGGTTCCTCCTTTTCGAAATTGAAGGACTTGGATCTGAGAAATGAATCCAATTTGAAGGACTCAACTTCAATTGATATCGGATTTGGTGCACAACGGGCTTTGCCAAAGAAATTGCATCCTCAAAGAAAGTTGGAGTTCTTCAGTCAATGCCAGATATTCCTGATCGGGATGATTGAAAAGCTATTCGAGAGAAGTCCACTGAATTACCGGTCGATAAGAGGTGCCTCGTCCCTGTCTCCCAAGGAGATGGTGAGCAAACCAAACACCTGCGTCAAGCGATTTGACGTACTGCTGGAGGAACTGCTGAAGGCGGAGCAGGTCAGTGTCTCGGAAGCGGACTCAGCGAAAAAGCAGTTCAGTCACTTCCTCAAAGACAACGAAAAAAAGACCGATCTGCTAAACTTTGATGTGGACGACCACCGCCTGGATTCGCTTTACGCGAAAGTAATGAGATATGATGCGAACTACACTCAACTATGGGCGGTTTCACGGCCAGGCGGCTGTTGAGAGCGGTTTTTCAATCAACAAAGACATTTTGGTTGAGAATCTGCATGAGGACTCAATCATTGGACAGCGAGTGGTGTACAATGCCATCAATTTCTACGGAGGGGTGCTGAAAGTCCCAATTTCGGAAAAGCTGAGGCAGTCCGTCAAAGCCGCATCGATGCGTAGGAAGCTGGGACTGACTGTGCGAAGCGAGAAAATTGCAACCAGCAATTTGAATAGGAAGCGCACAGCTGAGTACGAGCAGCAGCTGAGACAGATTGAGAAAGAGAAGAGCAGGCTTGTTGAGGAAAGAAAGGAATTGGATGAGCGTGCTCAGAACATAAAGCGACTCAAATTTAGTATTTCCTAAGTACGGTGTTGCATTTCCTTCCTTAAGACAATGCCTGGAAGTGAACAGGGGCCGGTAAAACAATGTATTGGTTATTTTCAAGTCAATAGCTTTTTTTAACACCTTGATATTATGCGCTCATCCTCCAGGTAGTCAAATGAGTTTTGCGATCTCTAAAAAAGATGGATGCGCTGCTCGTGAAGTTTATGAGGAATTTAGAATCAGCTGAAATTTCATAGGTCCGGTATGAATGTACTTGGGCATACATGCAATTCGAATGGTTCATATGTGCTCATTCATAGTTTATTGCAGAAAGGATGTTCCCAAATAACTAGATTTTCAGACAAGTAAGAGTTATTAGCAGCTACTCATTACGTAGGCTATCATGCGATAGGCCTATCTTAGGGACGACTAAAAGTTTGACTAAACCTCCATGAAACTAATCTGGTTGATTAACTGTACTTTTGTGTTACCAGCCCCTGTACTACACCTCAGTGCTGCATCACTCAGCTGTCTACATAGACATGTATTTGGACAGAGGTTGAACATATTTTGTTGTTTACAGTCCTTCTTGAGTGCTTCTGTTATTGCTAGCTAACAAAGTGCGAGTATTTTATGCTGTATACATAGACATGTATTTGGATAGAGGTTGAACATGTTTTGTTGTTTACAGTCCTTCTTGAGGTGCTTCTGTTACTGCTAACAAAGTGCGAGTATTTTATGCTGTCTTGTATCGATCTTTGCAAAATTTATGTGTACGCTATTTTGGATCGAGGCTAGGCATGAATTGTTTTTTGAGTCTCTGAGGTCTTTTGTTATTGTTGAATAAGCTAAGGTAGTTTATGCTGCTCTTTATTGCTCGTTTAGATCTTTATAGAAATACATGGATCAGTCTATCAAAATAATATTTTCACAACTATTCATGTACTTCCTTCATTTTACACATACATTATCAGCTAGTGTTTCAACAGGTTCAGTTCATACTCGCACTTAAGCGGACTTTATCTTTATGATGTCAAAGCATTCCTGGCCCGTGTCGAGAGGCAGACCACCTTAACATATGTCCTCATGATATATGCCAAAAAGGAGTGCCCCATCGTTAGAAGATCAGTCATATAACTACAGTTAGTGAGCTAATATTCAAGTATTAATGTGAAAAGCCCCATTTCGTGTCTCCTGGATATGCCTGGAGCTGTCTCCTGGATATCCTGGATATCTCCTGATTTTGGGGGTAAAAATCTGGTAGAAACCCTGCTCTAATTCTTGTAGTATCTCCACTTTTGAATGTAATTAGAGGTGTTCTCATAGTAGTGATGCATTAGACAGTCATTGCTACTGCGTTGTATTTGACGTAAAATTATATAGTTGTGTCAACATTTTCTACCTCCGTTTGCGAACTTCCTATCCAGGAATTGTTCGAAAAATTCATTCTAATTTATTCTATTGAGATGACGACTGCTTTGTAAAACTAATTCTAACTTTGTCTGTATATGCAATGTGCATGTATTCGCACGGTCTGCAAATTGTTGCGATCTAACACTCATGTTTATGAAACACCGATAATAATGGTAGCTTGTCTGTTAAACTTTTGTAAATGCAATGGCGATGAAATTAAAACTGTTTGTCAATAGTGAAACATGTCTCAGAATTTCAAAATCTATGTTTCGTATCCAAACCTATATGATGCAGAAATTATGTGAAGCTACTTTTTGTTTTAGGCAAAAGAAAGATGGTGGGACAAAGCGTTGACTACAGAAAATGAAGCAATCGATGTAAGGAAGATTGACTGTTCAAGACCAATGTCTGATTTAGATGATGAGTCACAATCTAAAATTCAGCAGCTGATGTATGATCAACGGCAAAAGGAGAAAGGTTTGCCTACTTCCGAAGAGCAGGTGAGGAAGTTATAAATTCTTTATATCAAACGGAATTGTTTTACTAATCAAGACAATGTGCAATGCTAATTGCAGGCTGTGTGTTACGTAATGCCCAGTATTTAAAGCATTCAGCATTGATTTTTAAAGTTTCTAAATCCCGCCATAATCATAATTTTGGGCGCAGGATGAAGATCATTGACAGTTTGCTTCAATTATAAGTTCAATTTCGTCTTTAATTATCCATAGTGATACTCCCTTGCATTGAACTATTATCATCAAAATTTAAGTGCTTCATTCATTTACTGGAGTCATACATATTTGTGTATAAGCCTTGCTGCATGTTAATAGAATGATTGGATGCTGAGTTGTATCATGATCTGAAAAATGGAGACAGACCTGTATAGCTGATAGTTCATATCAGGAATCACTTTTTACAGATAACATCAGATTTACTGCTGCTATCTTCTTGCCATGCATTGTAGCTACAGGTTCTTTTTAAGATGAAAAGTCGATTCTTAGGCGACAATTGCATGCTCCTTATTTTGACAAAAGTAGAATAGGAATCAATTTGACCTGCTTAGCTAATTTATTGTTTTATAACTTTTTTCACTTATTGATATCTTTAAAGAGGAAAAATCATGATTCCATTTATGCTGTCATCTAGCCAATCATTCTCGGAAATTCACTAAAATATTACCCAATTTGATCAATTGACAAACGCACAATATTCATCAATGGATTGAAAATGTTTGACATGTTGTGTAATTGCTTTCAGAAAATGTCTGATGTTCTTGCAAAGGCCTGGAATGCTGAAGGCTCTCCATTTCAAGGTCAAGAATTCGACCCGTCACGTGTGAAAATAGGAGCAGATGGAAGTGCTACGATTCAATAACTTTTATCTTATGTAAAATTCGTTCAGTTTTGACGACTGTTAAGAAAGGCTTGCATTTTCATGCTACTGTGAAAAAGCGATGTATTTTTTTACTTTAATTACATTGTTATCCACAACTATCATCTTATTTTGCATTTTGAATGATGTACTGATATTTTAGGAGCATTTATACGGGAACATATGCCTTGTGGCAGTGTTAGGTCTACTTTTGGGAGACCTGAGTTCAAAACTTGGTCGGATCAAACATGATTCTTATGACAGGGTTGGCAACCATCATGATTTTTTTACTAAATTCGGAATTTTTATTTTAATCAGACTGTCACATTGGTCATAGATATGTTGTACATTCGTATTTAACATAGTCATTGTGTTCATCTGTTGGATAATCTTGAGCACATTTATTGATCATTATTTGTTTTGCTGCTAAAGTTTGTCTAAAGAATGTCTGAATGATTAGACTATTCAAACATCATCGTGGTCGTATATTCGTATCATCGACATTACAATATCACACAGTTGAGATTTCTATGTTATCATCTCTTATGAAATTCATCCAAAAGATAATCACACTTCTGTGCTTTGTGTGTGCATATAAGCAGTATATCATATAATATATCATATAAGCAGTATTGTATTTTGTGTATACACGTATTGTATACATTGTTTAACATGTATTGTGATGCATGATAATCTGTCAATTTTGTGACCAGGGATTCACTGCTTGTAGCATGAAACTGGTTGAATTCATAGAGTAGGTTTATTAGTTAAAGTAGCAACTCAGCATTAATTAAATCCCCAATGTGTGTACAGTTTCGATTTTGTTAAATGAGTTCGAGGCGAATGCAATTGGGTATTGGTACCAAATGGGAGATATGAAAATTTTCACACCTTTGGAGAAATCTGCACGGATTTGACTGATCATGATCGCAATACAGAAGGAAAAATAGTATTTTACAGATCCTCCGTGTCACAATTCCTTGGAGAAGTAATGTTTGTTAAATTAGCAATTCGATGTGATGCTATTACTTTAATGCTCAGTCTCATTAATAAGAGTACTTTCTTAAGTGCGATCATATCACAAACTACCTGCCACCGAAAGAGCAAAATAACAGTCAAAGACAATGATCACAATTAACTTTTAAAGAAGTAAATGGTTCCACATACTATTCAGATACAAGAAACATAAATTTAGTGAATCATAAAATCATGTCGATGAAAATGGAATTAGAAACTTGAAATTTCAGCCAATAGGCACAATGAGATCTCAGGTTTTCCATGAAGGCTTGCATTATAATGCGGTTCATGAATTTCCTTTGAAAATCATCTGAAGTTCCACTTAATTAAGATGCTTGTCGGCAAATATTCATTCTTTTTGATATCCAACATGTTTCATACTACCTATAAATTGTGTTTAAGTTGATAACATATAGACACAGGAATAATTTGCAAAAATTTAGCTTCTTAAAAAGTGTACAAATAAGTTTTTGGACCGCAGGAACGTGATCTCCTCAAAAACTTGATTTTTTTCATATAAAAATGTTAACTGTTTACAGATTCTTTTTTGAGTCGACACTCTACTTAATATACTTACTCTGTGGTGGAATTACTTATAATGCTTATACTACTGTACTATATAGTTACTTATACTTATTATATATATATATATATATATATATATATATATATATATATATATATATATATATATATATATATATATGTATTCTGCATTTATTCTAATGGCTTCATCAGGTGCTAACAGAATTAACATAAAATCAAGCTTTCATATGACAAGATGACAAAGACTAAAATTTACAAGCGATGGCATGGATTGATATGACAACAGGACAATTAACAATAAAATCAGATGATGAAATGACAAATTTACAAAGACTGCTATGTACGTCTTTGATGACGTGACCAAACGAGCTATTTACAAATTCAATGCCAGTGGATTAGAACCTCGATCATTCATGAGTACATCATTACTGGTACTCTTAATAAGAATTGATTCCAAAAGAAGAGGGTTATTATTAACCGCAGAGATAATCGTAAAGCCGTCTTTCTTTGGTGGATGGACGTGCATACTGACTTCTGTCGGAATAGGATACGCTTTGAGATGTTCATTAATGCGAGTAATGAAATGACGAATGGAGCTGCCAATGTAACATTCATCACAATGTTTACAACTATATTTACATACAATATTTGATTTCAATTCGTCATTCATTTTATCTTTGTTGGGAAAAAATTGAGTAGTTTTCAGGGTTGTAAAAATAATCCTCGCACGTAAATTCTCAGGTAGAAATTTATTTGTCTCTAATGTGGCGATTTAGATTGCTTTCTTTGTCAGCCATGAAAGGGGAACTCCAATTCCGGTTGTAGTATCACTTTCATTTTTGTCGCTTGAACTTTGATCTCTGTAATTATCTTCGACTGGACGCTATCAATGACTCCGTCGGAGAACCCGTTCTCCCGAAAAATAGAACGGATGATCTCCACGGACTCATGATAGCACTCCGGAGAAGAAGATACTGCTCTGGCACGGTGAAACAAGGATTTCATGGCTGCCAGGCGATAGTGCTTTGGAGCGTAAGCGCAATTGGGAGTATATACTCCCAACCTGATGGGTAACTTCAGAGCGCTCAATATCTAGGTATGTGACTGCCCTGATGTGTTCCTTTCTTCTCTCCTCCAAGGACCGGCTCGATTCCACAACGTAGGACCACATGCAATGGGTATCAGAGCCAAGGAAATGGTAGACAATGCCAAAGTTCTGGATTTGGGCGCTTGCGAACCAGTCTATTCTTCAATGTGTTGAGTGACTTAAAATCAACGTTAACACCGACTTGTCTTATGGCAGTCCGAATTTGTTCAGACATTTAATTCCTTGAAATCCATTCTGGGTTCTTTACTTCCTTGGTTGACAGGCTTCTTGCACCTCCACCACCAAGAGCATCCCTCTCTGCTGTAGCCGTTGGACTCAAGATATTTCAAATCAAATCAGAGATCAAATCTCTTGTTCAGTCTAGTGATTGCCTGCACCTGATGATGGTCGCTTGATGCGTCCGAAAGGCCTCGACCTAGTAAAAAAAGCTTTTTATCAATACAAAGGACTTCTCTCATCACACTCAAAAATATCTATCAAAAAGAACATTCTATAACCACCACACTTCATCAAATCAACAGCACCATCGCTGCTGGCTTTAACAGGAAAAATATCCTTGCACACAACCACCACATCGTTGGACGTTGCACGCTCATTCCACTCCAACAAGCCAACATGCCTTCTTTCTTCAATTTGCTACATAGCAAATTGCGTCAAAGGCAGGCAAGCCTACACTATATACAACCAAACATGTTCAGTCAATAAAAACAGGTGTCCCATAAAGAGTTCTTTCCTCTTCAACCCATGCATGCAAGAAATTCCTGTTTCCACAGACTACACTCAAAACAACGGTCTACGCTGACGATACCATCATCACGGTGGTTAAGATTTTGGTGTTGAGATGAATTCTGACGACGCCGTGACTTTGACCACACAGTAATGACGCAGGAAAGAGAAATGTCCATCCCCTTCTATTATTACCGCTAATCGAGACGTGTGCATACCTAATCAAATCGTGACTTAGCTGTGCATACGGCTGAATGTATTTAAAAAAATGCATAGATTGTTATATACGTGGTGTGATCCAAAATGTCCCGGACTAACCTACTTGCAGATAACCTGTGATAACGAATACTACTTCAGATGCAAATTTAGGTCTTTAAAGTTTTTTAAGGTCGCCGAAATTTTTCCGGTCAGTTTTCTATTTTTTCAAAATTTTCAAACATTTTTGTCTGAATTTCAAGATTTTCCTATAAATTCTAGCGATTTAGAATTAATATATTTAGATTAACTTGACAGTTAAGCTATCACTAATAACCTGACTAATAATTAACGGAAAAACAAATGTTTTGTTCCAGAAAACAGTTTACTTTTCAATGTATGAGCCGTTAGCATTCGTCACTTTTTGCCAACGAAGTCTCAATTCACAAAAAGCTTTATGAAAAAATTCCGGTGTCAAAGAATCAAAAAACTCAGTAACTGCATCCCGCAGTTCAACTGGCGATTCAAAATGGTGTCCACGAAGATGCTTTTTGAGGAATCTAAACAGATAGAAGTCACTTGGGGCCAAGTCAGGTGAATAAGGAGGATGGCTCAATAGTTGAAATCCGTTTCTCGTTAAGGCATTGGTTGTCTCCTGCGAGGTGTGAATCGGAGCATTGTCATGAAGCAAGTAGAGGGGAATGTTTCGTGGCTTTCTTATTTTCTTCCTCGCTTCAGATAACAGATTGGAATAATATTCGCTATTGATTCTTACTCCTTTATCCGCAAAGTCAACCAGTTGGATTCCCGAAGCGTTCCAAAAGACCGTCAGCATCAACGACCGGCGATGTGATGTTTCGGATCGCATTTTCAAAGGGGCAGACTCGCCTGATTTTCGCCACTCTGCAGATTCTCGCTTACTTTGAGGCAGATACAAACTTAAAGGTGTTTCATCCTCTGTAAGGATGCAGTTCAGAAACTGATCTCCGTGCATTTCGAGGAGATCCAAATTTGACTGTGCCGCCAGAAGTCTGTTCTCCTTCATTTCAGGTGACAGAAACTTCGGTACGAAACGTGATGCCAGTTTGCGATATCCAAGTCTTTCGATGATGTCATGACAGGAGTGATAACTGATTCGCAACTCTCTTGACAACTCACGGATGGTTATCCTTCTGTGTGCTGTAATCACTTCATCGCACTGACTCGATTTCTCTTCCGGAATCTCCTGCGGCCGACCAACAGTTGAAAAATCTTGCTCCACAGATTGTCTTCCGCGTTTAAATTCGCTTATCCAGAAATAAGCAGTTCTCGATGGAGCTTTGCTTCCATATGCCAGGCTTAATTCCTTTAGAATGTCACCATTAGCGAAGCCGCGGATCAGGAGGTATCGTATCACACTGCGATATTCGACTGAAGACACGCTTGTCACATCCATCATGAAAACTGATCGAACAAAGAACCATCGTTGACACGGATTTCTTAATGAATGCGTGCTGAATGAACTTCACTGATTGATATCGTAACACATGAAGCAATTAACAAAAGACGTGCAATATTCATGGCAAAGATATCCGTCAAATAAGGTACAAATCAAAATCAATCTAACTATAACAATAAGACAAATCGGATCTCGATCAATTCAGAAAATACAGAAATTCATGTTAAAATGTAAAAATATTTTTTAAAAATAGAAAACTGACCGGAAAAATTTCGGCGACCATATTTCTCATGCCTTAAAGACCTAAATTTACATCTGAAGTAGTATTCGTTATCACAGGTTATCTGCAAGTAGGTTAGTCCGGGACATTTTGGATCACACCACGTACGTGTATATTCTCCACTCAAAGAAAAGAGTTGATATAAGTAGTAAGCAAGTGACAAACACTCGACCGGCGCCCCCCCCCTCTGGAACGGCAGAGTGTCGTGGTCGGCCGCCGTGGTGCTTCGGGTCTGAGTCCCCCCCCTCTGGAACGACAGAGTCTGTCGTGGTGTGCCGGCCAGGTTGGTTCACAACATGTTCGCTGACTCCCCCCCCTCTGCAACGACAGAGTGTGAGACTCGGATGTGTTGGTCTCGTATGGGTTGACGTGACCGACCGCCTAGGTTGACGTGGCCGACCGCCTAGGTTGACGTGGGCGACCGTCTAGGTTGACGTGGGCGACCGTCTAGGTTGTCGTGGATGGTGAAATGGCTGCCAGATTCGGATTCAGCGTAAAATTCTGCATCGGTAGGGTGAGTTTCAAGGCAATTGGCGAGAAAAAATTTTTCTTCAAAATTTTAACAGAGTTAGAATTTGGGACGTTTTGGTGTGTAGCGCCCAAACGAAGCATCGGATGAGAAAACGGAGGCCAGATTCGGAATCTACGTGAAATTTTGGGTTAGGAAGGATGTTTCCAGCGAAATCGGAGAGAAAAAATTTTCGGCTGACGTCCCCCCCCCCTCTGGACAGCTTGCTTCGATTTTGGCTTCCAGTGGACGGATTTTGTCGTGCGATAGCTCGTTTGAAAGCTAAGAGTGAGACAAATTCAGTGAAAGAATCGGCTTGTTCCTATCTGTCTTCGTTTAGATGTGAGACGCCATTTAAGATTTTGGGACATTGGTGAAAAACGACAGAGTTAGAATTTGGGACGTTTTGGGCTCTAGCTTCAAAACGAAGCATCGGATTGGAAAACGGATTTCAGATTTGGAATCAGCGTGAAATTCTTTATCTGTATAGTGAGTTTCAAGGCAATCGGCGAGAAAAAATTTTCAACATTTTTCGAAAAAACGACAGAGTTAGAATTTGGGACGTTTTGGTGTGTAGCGCCCAAACGAAGCATCGGATGAGAAGACGGAGGCCAGATTCGGAATCTACGTGAAATTTTGGGTTAGGAAGGATGTTTCCAGCGAAATCGGAGAGAAAAAATTTTCGGCTGACGTCCCCCCCCCTCTGGACAGCTTGCTTCGATTTTGGCTTCCAGTGGACGGATTTTGTCGTGCGATAGCTCGTTCGAAAGCTAAGAGTGAGACAAATTCAGTGAAAGAATCGGCTTGTTCCTATCTGTCTTCGTTTAGATGTGAGACGCCATTTAAGATTTTGGGACATTGGTGAAAAACGACAGAGTTAGAATTTGGGACGTTTTGGGCTCTAGCTTCAAAACGAAGCATCGGATTGGAAAACGGATTTCAGATTTGGAATCAGCGTGAAATTCTTTATCTGTACAGTGAGTTTCAAGGCAATCGGCGAGAAAAAATTTTCAACATTTTTCGAAAAAACGACAGAGTTAGAATTTGGGACGTTTTGGTGTGTAGCGCCCAAACGAAGCATCGGATGAGAAGACGGAGGCCAGATTCGGAATCTACGTGAAATTTTGGGTTAGGAAGGATGTTTCCAGCGAAATCGGAGAGAAAAAATTTTCGGCTGACGTCCCCCCCCCTCTGGACAGCTTGCTTCGATTTTGGCTTCCAGTGGACGGATTTTGTCGTGCGATAGCTCGTTTGAAAGCTAAGAGTGAGACAAATTCAGTGAAACAATCGGCTTGTTCCTATCTGTCTTCGTTCAAAAGTTAGAGCGGTTACAAGATTTTAGGTCGGAGCTCGCTCACCTGAAAAAATCCTAAGTGTCAGAGTGGCTTTGTATGGGTAAAAATTTGAAAATTTTCCAAAGTGTGGAATTTCGACCTGGGACCGTCACCAAAACATTTTTCATCAAATTTTGAAATTTCACTGACGTCCCCCCCTTCCCCTCTTATCGATTGCATATTCACAGGGTATATAAGAACGGGATCGGGAGAGGAATTTCACTAAGTTGAGAAACTGACTACAGGTAAGTCGTTTCTGTTGAGGTCCGATATCGGACTTCTGACTTTACATTGCTGATATCAGCTAAGGTGTCAGACTTATAGGTTAGTCAGTATGGCATGACTGACCATTTGATGATAGTAGGCCGAAATCTTCAAACGGCTATAACTTTGCTTCTACAAGTCCTTTAGACTTGATTCAAAAAACATTCGACAGCGTTTGCTATGCTGAAGGTGACAGACTACTTATAAACGTTTTATGAGTAGTACTAAAATACTGAAAAATTAAAATTCATATTTAATGATAATAATTAAAGTTTTTGAATAAAAAGCAGTCGTTTATGAGTCTCTGTGACTTGGGTCGTTTCCTCTTGTAAATAACTCCACCGGTTTTCATGTCAAAACTGGGGCCCGGATACCAACACAGTGATATGACGCACGCTCTGTCCGATCGAGGTTGGATTTGTGGGTCGAGGCCTTGGAGCTGGGATAAGATCCCCTCTGAGTAATGCCTGTAACGGATTCAAGAGCTTAACACCCAAACGGTTGCTGACTTGCTATCAAATGTTTGGTGACTTAGTCTTTCAATGCATATCAGCAAGTAGTATCCTATAAACACTTGCTATCAAATTTTACTCTATCTTTACAGAATTATCATGACGAAAGCGAGTAACGCCAAGATGCTAGTGGGCAAGTGCAGTTGTGGCAAGATTGCTAGAGGTAGCGAACTCAAGAAACATTTAAAAGAAAAAGAGGGGACGATGGGCCATGAGAGGAAAGTGATGTTGAGGTTGTGTGTGTCTTGTCGGAAATGTGTGATGGGGGATGAGAAGGAATTTATGAAGGCGCATTTGCAGTGTGAGAGTGGGAACATCGGAGAGAAGGGGTTCAAGGCATGGTTTGAGGGAGAGTTGTTGGAGAGGGAAGAGGTGACAAAGGCGGTGGCAACGATACAGGACGTGATTGGGGAGAAAGTGGTGAGGAATGCGAGTGAGGGGAGTTCGAATGAGGAAGTTGAGTTGAGAGCGAATATGAAGAAGAAGGATGATGTTGATTTGGATGCGGTGATGGAAGATTTGTTTGGGGACATAGCGGATTTGAAGGAAGAGTGGGAGGGGGAGGAAGTGGCTAAGCCGATGGCAGCGTCATCGCCACGGCAGCAAGAGGCGTATGACACGGAGGTATTTGTGAGAATGAAGGATCGTGTGATGGCTTTGGAAAGTAATAATAGAAAAGTTTTGAAGGAGAATGAAGAGCTGATGTTGAAGGTTGAGGGGTATAGGGCAACAAGGGAAGAGTTGGAGAGCTTGAGAAGGAATGGATGGCGGAAAGGAGCGAGTTGATGAGGAAGGCAGGTTTGGTGGAGAGTTTGCAGGCGAGTGTGTCGAGGAAGGATGAAGAGATAGAGCGGATGCGAAGCGTGGTGAAGGAGACGGAGGAGGTGAAGGTTATTAATAAGAGGTTGACGGGTGAAGTGGAGCGACTGCATGAGCGTTTGAAGTGTCGAAAAAGGAGAGTGTATGAATTCCATCTTCCCCTCTTTGAGAACAATGTATGCGACGCCCCAACCATCACGGATGATCCCAACGTGACACAGCAGTGTTATGAGGGCGACGGAGTCCGATGTCTCCACATGAGTATGGACGTTACCGGTCAGCTTGAAGACTTCGTCGTCCGAAAAGTTCGGAAGAAAGTTCCCAGTAAGCTTCCTCAACATGATCATTTTTGTAGCTCATCTAATCTCCTATTCTTTTTCTTTCAGAGTTTTTGCAGAAGTGAGAGGAGTGTCGGTGGACGGAGAACGACCCATGGGCTCTTTTAAGGGCCAACCTTCTAATGCAGCTAAAGCGGTCCCAAGCCCGCCACATATCCTCGGATATGGAATGCAGAGGGGAAGAAAAATAATGAATGGAATGAAATGGGAGGACACTCACGCGCCACACGCAACATAACACACTTCTCTCTTCCGTAGTCTAACAAGCTCTTTACACATGGATCGCAGTCGATTGCTATCCCTGTATCAGAAGTGTAAGATATCTTAATTTTATTTGACACTATTTCATCTATCATCATCATCCATATGAAATGTTTTAAGATTTACAAGTTAGACTAAGCGTGCTACTATTTCCAAATGAAAATGTATACATGGTTAAATCATCCACTTAACCCCATCCGTAGTCTAACAAGCTCTTTACACATGGATCGCAGTCGATTGCTATCCCTGTATCAGAAGTGTAAGCTATCTTAATTTTATTTGACACTATTTCATCTATCATCATCGTCCATATGAAATGTTTTAAGATTTACAAGTTAGACTAAGCGTACTACTATTTCCAAATGAAAATGTATACATGGTTAAATCATCCACTTAACCCCATCCGTAGTCTAACAAGCTCTTTACACATGGATCGCAGTCGATTGCTATCCCTGTATCAGAAGTGTAAGCTATCTTAATTTTATTTGACACTATTTCATCTATCATCATCGTCCATATGAAATGTTTTAAGATTTACAAGTTAGACTAAGCGTGCTACTATTTCCAAATGAAAATGTATACATGGTTAAATCATCCACTGAAGCCCCATTCAAGTACGTCAGTATGAAAGCAAAGATAATACGAAATAAAAATTTATTATGGCATGTATTTCAAAAGGTCTTCATCGTCAATATCGTCCCAGAGTCTGGCTTCACATAGATAACAAAAACAGTTCAGTTGCTTTAATCGTTCTTCCACTGCGAGCCTCACTTTATCAATATACTCCCACTCTGCCATAGTTCGTGGCTGGGAGTTAGGGGTGTACCACTCCCATAATTGGTGGAGGAATTTCGTGCTGGTGATCTCCATCACATCGTCAGTATCGTACTGGAGATACTTCCACCTCACGCCTGTTAAGTCGGGACACTCCTTCTCACATACACTCTCCTCTTCCTCATCCGCTGGTAATGATAACTTCCTGATATTGTCCAGTTGGTACACCTTCTCCACCTTCGCCTTTCTTGGAGCGTTTGGTGTAACGAGCGCCTTTGGTGTTGAGCATGGAGAAGAGAATTTTGTGTTTGGTGTTGTCGGAGGGCTTGTCATGTTGACTGTGAATAATGACTTTGAAATGTTTTCTAATTCTTAAGTATCAACAAGCAACCAATCAGAATGAACATCCAATGAATGAAGAGAATGAAAGTATATAAGCAAAGTGACATCCGTATCATTTCACTCTGTCTTTGAGACGCATAAGTGAACTGTTGTCTAGCGAATTCTGTATTTGAGGCGTACAAGTGAACTGCTCTTTAGTGAATTCCAAATTTGAGTGAAGTCTCTATCTTGTTCAAGTATCAAGCTTAAACATAATTTCGTTCAAATGGTAAGTTGAAAATTTCCTCTCTCATCTCCCTCAAACGTGTGGCTAATAGCATCTTCCTCAATTTCAGGCATCAACTTCATCACCAACACCCTCCCTTCTCGAGGAAAGTTTAGAGTTGTTGAGTCAAGGTAGGTTGTAACAATATACTGACACTTGAACAGAGATGAAAGAATGATTTCTCTTTCAGGTGATACCAGTTCCATCTCGTGCGAGTCCATATCAACATTGTCGCGGGAATGCGACGATCGGCAATGTGCTGACTGTGGACACATCTTCACGAGGAAGCGTGATCTCACCCGACACATCAAGCGAGGTGTTTGTCGACCTAAGCCGGCATCAATCTCCGAAGGTAGGGATGATTCTGTTAACGATGTCTCCTTTTCTTGCGACTTGTGCGCTCAGTCTTTTGAGACACGTTTTGAACTATCTTCGCACAGACTTCAACATACACACGCGAACGATACCTACACCAACGGTACCTCCTCTATCCGACTCACTGAAGTGTCCATAAATAATTTAGTGAGGAACTACCAGATGGACTCCTCAGAAACCATTGCTAACTTTGAGGAATGGTTTCATCAAAATTCATCATTGATAGAAGCGCTCTTCAACAATTTAGACAATTTTAGGATGAAGGCGCTCATCTATCTTAAAATAAAATATGTAAAAATCGACCACCATACTGGACAAATAATAGAGAGGTTGGAGTTTCACATACCCTCCTCTCCTGCAACCGAAGTTGTAGACTGTGAGTCTTGGATAAATTTTCATATCCAAGGGTTAAAATTAAATATAGATAAATTTAACGAGCGTGATAGTGGACTCGTTTTTGATGGTATTGAGACCGCCATGATTAAAATCAGTTTATTAGGAAATCA
>CAJQUW010013485.1:0-17765 GCA_907163375.1 Prostheceraeus crozeri
AAATTTTCATAACTAGAATAGAGTAAAAATTCTTAACTTAAAAATTTTTCGTAACTAGAATAGATTAAAAATTTTTGGTAACTTAAAATTTTTTTATTAAAAATGTCGCAAGCGAAAAGTAATAATAATAAAACTGTTGAATTAAAATTACGTAATATTGTTGACAAAAATACCCCTAAAACTATTACGATTAACAAAAAAAAGTATTACATAAGTAAACCAATGATAGAGAATATTCAATTACAAGAAGAAAAGAATGGCGGGATTCTGCCATTAATTCCTCTAATAATAGGTGGCATAGCAGCAGCAGGAAGTGTTGCAGGTGGGACGGCTGGTATTGTCCAAGCAGTAAATAAAAATAAATCAGAGAAGGCAGCATTAGAAGAACAAAAACGTCATAATAGAGAGTTAGAGAAAGTTGCTAGGGGTGAAGGAATAGTAATAATTTTATTAGTCTAAATTAAAATTATTGAAGAAGGAAAACGAGTTCTTAAAAATATTCTCACACAATGTGATGATATTAATTGAAATAAAGATAATAAAAGATGGTCTGGAATATATCTAAGTCCTAGTATGATTCGTAATAACCTCAGGACTTTGGTTCCATAAAGGTAAAAGATTTATTTAATCTTATAAAAATTTTTTATCTATAAAAAAAAGGAATTCCACAAATTCACAAATTCTGAAAATTTAATTAAATTATAAATTGCTAATTTAGATTATAAATTATCTATTAAACAAAAATAAAAACTCAAATTGTAAAATTTATGAAGGTAGCGTCATACCAAAAACATTAGAAAACTTTCTGGTTTTCTTTGGAGTAAATATTCGAAAGAAAAACATCTTCCTGGTCATTCATAAAAACCGGTCAGAACTCGATAGATATAAGACTATATTGAGAATGATAATCCAGAAAACCAGTGAAGAACCATAAATAGATAGATTGCCGCAGCTTACAGCATGATTTAGCTTATCGAAATCATATCTAAGTTCTCGACATGCAGCTGATCAAAAATGATTCAAGAAATTAGATAGTATCAAAATCCTTTCTTTAGAGAAAAAAATGAAAGAATTTGTTTTTTTTTTTTATTTTTTTTGTAATTTTTTTAAGAAACTTGACAAGCTAAAATAATAATTCGTCAGGGTTTAAATGAAACGACAGCAAAGCTGTCTAGAAGAGCAACGGCCCGAACCCTACGCGTCTGAAATGCACACGGAATATAGAATGCCTAAATTTTATTGAAATTAAAAGTAATTTTAATAAAGATGATATTTGGAGTGCTGATCTTATTCATATGCCGAATGAAGGGAGGGTTTAAGTACGTCATTGACCGTTATAGATTTTATATACACGATACGCTTGGTAAAGCCTTTAAAAAAATAAAAGTGAGTCTGTCAGTTAAATTGCGTTTTGAAGAAATCTTTAAAAAGAAAGTAAGAGAAAGGCGAAAAAAATTGTTTGTTGACAAAGGTCGGAATTTTATAACCGTAAACGTTCAGCCACAAATGAAACTGTTTTATTCAACTGAAAATGCAGGGAAAGGCCGTAGTGATAGAAAAGATTCAATCGACGTTGAAAATAAAATTTCAAAAAAATTTACTGACAAAGACATCAGAAATGGTTGAAGATATTACCAGGAATTGGTCGAGCATACAATAATAAATTCATTCAGGTATTGAAGGAAACTCCAAAAAATGCTTCTGACGACTCCGATTTAATACGAAAGAAATATTCGAAAATAATTATCCAAATGACGTACTCCGAATTGCAGAAGACTTAGCCGAAATTAAAAATTGGGAGATAAGTTAGAATATTTAATTTATGAATAAATTTTAAAAAGCTTCGTCCTGATACTGGACAATAAATAATTGAAGATTGTAAAATAGACCAAACTTATCCGATTACTTACGAAATCAAAGATTTAGATAATGGAAGATATCGGAGGCCGTTTTTATCAAAGTGAATTACAACGAACTGATTTTAATTATCGATTATGATTATGAATTATTGGAACTAACGTTTCGGAATAAAATTCCCTTATAGGCGTAGCCATAGAACCTACGGTTTCGTCAATTCTAAACAAATATCAAGAATGGTACTCCTGTTTGTAATTTAAATAAACATCAAAAACTAATTAACCACAGTAAGTAGTTTTTTCCCGGTTTTTGAATTTGAAATGTATTATAAATTCCATTGCCACGTAATTTTTTGACTTCGTTTTGAGGTGGAATTCCATAAGAGTCGAAACCAATAGTTCTCAGCCTCCGGGGCGGTCGAAATAGTAATTATTCTCGATTTTTAGTCAAGATACCTGCAGACCAATGTATTCCCTTTTTTCATCTGACGTAAGAAGATTTGTTATGAAATTTATAGTTATATGGAACTTTGTTCTGGGAACTGAAGGTTCCTGTTGCTTATTTTTAGGAAATGTAATTCGACTCTCATTAGAACATGAAAATTCTTTATTCTGCAATTGATTTGCGATTTTCTTTAAATCGAAATTCGTTGTTGTTTTAGTGTTCCATATAATTTCAAAACTCATATGTTGCTCAGTTATAATAAAAAACTTTCTTTAGGGACCCCTAGAAACAGAAGGAGGGGGTATTCATTCAAACATTTCTCTAATGATGAATTTCCTTACTACTTGGGGGGTATTGATTAAAACTGTTCCATAATGAGTCTTCTTACTACTTGGGGGGGGGATTGATTTAAAACTGTTCCATAATGATGTCTTACCTTACTACTTATTGATTTTGAATGATTTAATTTAATCCTAAATTAAAACGTTATATTGTTTACATTTATTAGAAGTTAGTGGTTTCGTACAACTTTAACAATATAAATTCAACCCTCATCATTATGTGAAAATTTTTCATTCCCAATTGATTTGCGATCTATTTAAATCGAAATTTGACGTGGTTTTGTTTGCCGTATGTTTTATAGAAAGTCCTCTATAGTTACTCATTTTAAATGGAATAAAATCTATTTCAGAATTTCTCAAAAGAATTGCGTGTAGCAGCTGCTAAAATTGTTATCAGCTGATAGGGTAAGGAAATCACAAGACAATAGCGCATGATGTGGGTTGTGAAATCTCATTCACACTATGAAACAAAAAAGAACAAATACATTCAAACACAATAACAATGTGAGAGAAGAGAAATGAATACATTTCTCTTCATTTTTGGTTTCCATAACAATCATTCATGCACATTAGTTTGAATGGAAAAAATACACCAATTGTCCGAACCATATCGGCACTTTTATCGCAGCCATATCGACACATTTTCCGGCTCCCAGAACAAATTTGGTGTAAATTTTCCATTAGCGTTCAAGGTCAGTCATTAAAAGCATACGGGAATTAGTCTCATTGAAGACAAGCAATTTTTTAAAGAATGCATGTCCATTGTGAATAACAAATTCCTGTAAACAGACAGGATCGTTAGAGAGAGAGAAGAGAAAGAAAAAAGAAGTCACGCTGCTCCGTAAAAGTTTAATTGAGATAACGAACGATATATTCTTGCGGTTTCTTCACTTTGTTTCTTCCATTTTTAAAGAAATATTTTTAGTCACATGATATATTTTAAAAACCTGAAAGAGGATAAAATTCATGAATTTGAAATTTCTCAACTTTTATGATTAACAGTGTCTGGAACGGTCATGATTTAAGCGAGAAAATTGTTAATTCTCAAATTTAGATTTGGAAAAAATTTGAAAATTTGGTATTTTTAAAACGCCCAAATTTTATGATTTAGTCTTTCATATCCTTGAAAAAGGGTTCAAATTCATAATATGGGCGTTTTAAAAATACTATTTTTTCAAAAAATGATACTTTTTAAATGGACTAAATTTATGAATTTAGGTCTTAAAAACCTGAAAAAGGGTCTAAATTCATGAATTTATGTCGTTTTTAATGATACTATTTTTTTGAATTTTATGGTGTCCTGGAACGGTCTTTTGCCCATTACTTTTGCTATGTGAGACTATAATTGCCTTCTCTTCCTTCGTTGATTGAAAATGAAATGTCTTTTAGTGCATAATTTAAAGCTTTATTAAGTCAGTTCCACAAAGAGCCTCTTACAAGACGGAATATGATTCTTTTCATTAAAGATCTAGGTACTTAAAAGTTATTACCGAGCTCGCTTGTACGCAGCACAATAGCTTTTTGTGGACATTTCTCCAAAACTTTTAATCCAAATGTCATTCGTTCACAGGGCGGACTCTCTTTTGACTCGTACAGGTTTTGGAATTCAAGAAGGACTGTCTAGAAATCCATCATTGATAATCTATGTCAATAGAGACATAAGCTTTGGTTTATCGCCAATCTGATATCATGAGTGACAAAAGGCTTTCATCTCGGACATTGTGTTGATTTGTTAGAAATGAAGCATGTTTTCATGAGTGGCATTAGGATTTCATAGAAATATATGCCAATGGATCATTGTTATCGAATGCTTGAGCTACCACAATGTCAAGAATCGAATTGCAGAACAAGACAAGTGTCGGATAATTGGAGCCTACACAATGGTGATGAACTATTTCAAACAGCTACACTTCTTGGTAATCGGCAGAACCAACAGCCCTGGGGAATCATCCGGCGATTCCAGCTGACTGGACTTGTGGTTCGTCCCTGGTGAGCAAGAAACACGAAAGTTACAAAGAGATGATTCTAAAATGATGGAGATCGTGGAGGAACAGCCGAATACACCTTGGTTCAGATCAACACCGAATTAAGATCTCTCTTCCACATAAGCCAATGGTTACCTAATCAACTATTGCTAAGACATTAAAAAACCGACTGATCGTTTTGAAGAAACTAGAAACTGTCCCACAAGACAGAAATCGGGAGGACATTCTGCAAGCACGGAAATAGTCCGTTTCATAAAAAGTGGATCATCCTAAAATTTGACTAAATAAAACATAAGTATGATTCAGAAAGCATTTTTCATGTTATTTCATGTCCCTAATATATTTAAATGTCCTTATATAATCTGATAAGCTACGATACAGTAACGGTTCTTAAGATGCTAATATTTTGTGGCCCTACCCTTATTGTCAATGACATTACCAATTCGTCTAGGCATTGATTCGATGATATCGTTGATTTTTGACTGATCTAACTTTCTCCACTCTCTTTTTAACAGTGACGTAAGTTGTGATACGCCATCTGTAGGTAGCAGTGAACGACGAGCGTTACGTTTTAGAATACTCCATACATTTTCTATGGGATTCAGGTCAGGAGAACGAGCTGGCCAAGATAATGTCCTAAGCCCTAATTGAGACTTGCATAAGTTGACTCTACTACTCCTGTGACACGTATAATAACCAAGTCGATGGATCACCAAGTTGATCTGCCATTTGGCCAATGTTCATTCGTAAAACATTCACATAGCGTTCAGAATTCATGGTTCCTCGCTGTATGTGAAGTTCAGAGCGGCCATTGGTCCAAATGCCAGCCCAAATCAGTCGAGTCGCACCACCTTGTACCCGGGGACGATGTAAATGTCTAGTCTAGTGTAAAAGTCTAGTGCAGCCATCTCAGTTAACGAGAGACTTAGATCAACTTTAACAAATCTCAAAATTAGGCGGTCTCTACGTTTTGGATTATTGCGTGGGACGGCCAGAGCCCTCTTTTGTGAATTGCCTTTTGTGAATGCGATCTTGTTATTGTTCATTTGTACTTTGTATTGTTTTCAACCGGTAAGAGATAGATTTCTAGCTGAAAGCAATCTGGAGTGCTGCCAACACCACCGCAACGAAGTCAGGAAGCTATGGAACCACAGAATTAGATTGTTTAATCGTATCACTTTGCTAGAAGTGCAAACTGATTCAAACAGATGGCACATGAAGGAACTTAATAAGTGGGCAAAAAGAAATTTTTAATACCTTACAGAGATAGGAAAAATAGTCGTGCGTCGCTTGCGGAGTGCTCTGAATCCTCACAAAAAAATGCTCCGATCCGCCACGACTCTCAGATTCGAAGATTCAGATCACTGCCGCAAAAGTTTTCTCGATAATATTGCCCTCCAGTCATTTTTAAAAAAGTTACAAGGTCGCAAGAAAAAACGTTCACAAACTTCCTCCTGTAAGAACTTGACATCGAACTGTCTCTGTTGGCTTGTGTGATCCGTTGATAACAGTCACTGAAACCTTGCAGAAATGGGCGTGTTTAATGTTGAACTGGCTGCTTATTGTTCGATTGCTATGGTATTATGTCAGCAGATTGTGCCATTTCATTAAAGTTACATGTTCCAATGCTTCCTTTCTAGTCAAACAGAAGAAGAGACGACCTGTCTAATTCTGTGTATGGAACATGAAGTCCAGTTAATCACATGTAGCAGTTACATTATTGTTGATGAATGATGGTGCTATACTGGCTCTGATTGACCGATTTTCTTTATTTTTGTTTTGCTTGATAGCTTTTGGCTTGTAGAACAACATATTACATAACAAAGGAAACAAATGTAATTTTATAAGAGTGAGGTATGATTTTGTGTAACATTTCTAAATGAAGATCAAATTATCTACTACTTTTGTATCATAAAACAGAAAACAAACTTAAATATTCATCGCTTAAATTTTCCAACAATGATATTAGTAAGCACAACTGACATATCTTCCAAATTTCAGAGAAATTCGTTCAAGTTTGGCGGAGTTAGACAAAGTTGAAGTTAAGGCGATGTTTAAGGGTGATCCATTTTTTATGAAACAATCTGTATTATGCAGAATGGTTGTTGAATGTCGTGAATGGCATCAATCACACGGAAATAATTTTCGTCGATGAGTCTGGGTTCAATTTATTTTCTATATTCCATCTATGCTGCAACTTCAAGATGTAACAACTCATCAGTAAAAGTGCATGTAAGCCTATAAGAAATAATATATAGACATGTGGATATGCGAAGGTGTTCCTTTCTATTGCCTGCATGTTTAATTAGTCGGGTTCATCAATTCTGAAATACATGAAATTGTTGGGAGATCAGCGTGGTGATGTCTGTAGCACTGCAAAGGCGCTTTCCCTTTGGCTACCTTTCAAGCAAAAAAAATTGACTTTATTCAAAATTAGATCGTATGTTTAATTCTGTATTGACAATGGCTGAAATTGAGGGAATTGATTCCTAATTGGCATTTGCTACAAATCGTATATGAATGTCCATTAACCAATTTCACATGTTGCTGTCATTAACTGTTTTCGCTCGCAAGATCTTTGATGAAGTTACCAATGTCACTCCTGATGTGACCCATTTCTCAATGAAAATATCTATTTCATCATTGAAAATTCCATCGATGTCTTCATTTGGAATTCCCCTGTGACACTAATGAAATCCCTGTCACAAATGAAATCACAAGTTCCCGTTAGTTTGTTTAACAACACCACATAGTCACTGATGAAGTCCAAAACCTGTATCTGATAGCTCCACACTGTACTTTATCAGGGAACAATCCGGTTCCCGTAATGTGGCGCGCAATGGTCATGATTCAGTCAGAGCTTTCATTCTATTTATTTTGCATTTTCTTGCAGACCGAGGAAGGGGAGTCATCACTCCATCTTTATCGTATTCAAGATGCATGTAGTGCATGCACAATTAGTGATTTTTTAAAGAAAAAAATCGTCGTATGATAAAGTTAACAGAATAAATAATCTGCAAAAAAAAATGCTGAACAACTATCGGTGACAATATTGACAATTATTTATTATAACACCATATACCGCATGGAAAACATGGTGATTGTATTCGGTTTGCACAGCAAAGTCTTTCAATTGAAAAGCAAACAATATGTTTACTGGTACCGGTAAATTCAAACGCTTTACTGATATACTATTTTGATTCACTAAGATGACTCAATATGTAGACGACGTACTTAGATCTACATTAACAAATCAAGAAGGTACAAGTACCCTCCTCATTTATACTCATTACCAACCACGCCGAAAAACTCAACCACCACACCCTGCCCATCAACCGCCGCCATACCCCCCCCCACAACACCTCCCCCCCAAGCCATCCGCCTATGCCAACAAATTCCGTCCGAGACCTGAACCACTCCCAAAAGCTACAATCGCCTCGGACAACACAGACTCAACACTCGAAGACCAAAATCGGTGACCTCGCCTGATCTAGTGCTCACAGGGCCTAAATAAATAAATTTACATCACGAACATAACCCGCATGCAGAATCGCCTCACCTCGTGATCCTGATCTCTATGTGAATAACACATGAAACCAAACATGTCCGGCGAGAAACGAGACTGTCCGAACCAAGCACTAACTCCTCCGTTATTGCTGATTCCAGCAGCGGCGAGTTTTCACAATGGTCTCCAGAGACCAAGCATAATCCACAGTGCATTCCCAAGTCGGTGTCATTATTTGAATGATTCCAGCGGGGACACGGCAACAGAACATGGCGCGAAACAGATCGTCGGTATCTCTATTTCTTTCATATCTGCTCTAACGTTATTAACTCCAATATGGTTGCACGAGTAGCGTAAATCTTCTTTATTCGCTTATCGTTTTCTGAAGGAGTCTCCGCCAGGGTTGTTGTTCTTCCCAGCATTTGTGGCTATCTTGGACGTTGACGCCGAGTGGGGAAACCAGCAAGATGTTTTGCATCTTCTCCTCTGGAGCTTCTTTATGAATGATTTTTGTCTGGCTATCGCAGGACCTTTATTCCCTCTTCGGTCTCACTCGACTGGTCTCAGTTTCTACTTCATGGAGGACTTGGAATCATTCGCTCATTCCTTGGTGTCTGCTAGTCACACTCCCCCTGAGGATGACGCAAGAAAATCAAAGAAGAAAAAAACTTCATCCTTGGAGTCCAAAAAAGTTTCGCAAGAAGATTCTAAAAAAATAATTTGCGTCCTTGAAACCAGATATTTCTTTCAAAGATTTGTTTGGGCCTAACGTGAATAGCTAGAGCTGCAGCAAAACGGATTGTTTTCACCAACCTGATGTGTTTACCACAGTTTTCTCTCAGATATCTTGCATTTCAATAGTACAGACAATGGACTATTGCAAAGTGCTCCTCCACATAGCGTACACTGTAATTACCAATATATCTCGTGGCTTAGCGATGCGAATAGTAGACTCGTGGTGGCTTGGAAAGACATTACGAAGAAGCTCTTTAACCACTTTCTTGCTCTTGTGTGATCTGCACTTGTTTAGTCTTCATAACATTAGTCAGCTGTGACATAGTATTTGACATTGGTACTGCTAGTGCTTCAACGGCAGTGTTTCAGTTCCTCAATGCAGTTTCTCAAGTAATTCTATTGATCTTTCAACCGGAAATAATTGTGGAACAATTTACTACGTTTATAAACGTTTACGTTAACGTAAACGTTATAATGTTATACGAATAACTTATGCGAATAGCGCAGGAATCGTATCACCATAGTTGTCAGATTATATAACAGCTCAACAAAAAACAGTTCACGAATGAAAAATAGTCTTCTATATTTCCAGTTGTAAAGGTGCAGTTGGATTTATTACAATTCTTATTTTAGGGTCAGCTGAATGGCAACATTTGGGGCACTGACCTTCGACAGACTACATAATATTGACGAAGAAGACGATTGATCAGTAAAACATTATTAAACGATCTTATAATGCATCTTTGCCGCTAATCGTTATATAATATTTTTTTTTGTTCCCAGCTCCTTGGTGTATCACATACACAGATGTTTACTAATGTGTGAAATTTTGGACATGCATGTTTTATAGAGTCCTTTCTCAATTCGTTGCAGTTTTTCTCTCAATCGATGTACAAAGTTCTATTAATTTTCACACCTATCTAAATGGTGTCCTCTAATTTAATTCATGCTACTTTTCCGAGTTATATTTCAGCAAAGATGTCTGCAGAAAAGGAGAATTTGGAGAATTCCATGTCAATCAAAACTATTATAACAAAATGACACCACAATGTTCAATTGTGTCACAAAGCTAGCACAATCAGTGCTTCAGTGCAATCAACTAAACCTACAAACCGTACACTCAATTGATAATCAGTCAATTTTTGAGTGCCAATGGACTTTTGCACTGAATTTCATTAATACTATCTGCCACTCATGGTTTGCGAGAAATTTTACGATACAGTCATGAAACACTACTCGTTCAAGCGGCGGATCGTTGGATTGAATTTAAGGCGCCGATGAAACCTTCTCAATATAATTGCATAGACACTGATTCATATTGACATTTTTGTATTTATTTAATATTTTCTGCCATAATCAAAGGAAAATATATTGCCACAATTTGGAGCACAATAAGAGAGTCATAAAGTATTTATGCTTATCAAGTTAATTTTCATAAATATTTTCCTTAACCCTCTCCAGACCGGCTCTGAGTGTAGCGAGGGTTGGGGGGGGGGTTTCGGTTCCCTCTACCCATATATCCGAGCTACCGGCTCAGAAATGGAAAATTGGCAACAAGTGTTTCATTCGCGGCATGAACTTTCCTCATGTAACTATCACAGCAATGAACTTGGGTGTCATCGCGCTTTCGAATTCGGATTCTTGTATGCTATAAATAGTCAATTGCGAAAATACTACTTGATTGTTTTATTGAATTAATTAAAATGATTTTTTTAGTTTTCAGAGTTCTAGCGCCTTTTAAAGAATTGTAAATAGATTTCGATGCTTTTCATATAAATTTATTCAGAGCTTATTTGTCTCAATAATTTGTTCGATTTCGAGTATATCGATGCTACAAATAGCAATCAAAATTTAATAATGCACAAACGTATACAGTCAATGCACCTGAAACATGAATGATGCATGTAGATGCATTTTCAAATTTTTATTCAAATATTTGAAGTTTTTGATGTTTTTAGAAGTTCTGCATTACTAATGCTAATGTGTGTTGGATGTTTTGAATGGATTTCATGGAGCATCAGCATCTAGGAACATCATAAACCCATAAGTGCAATTTCAAAATGCAACAAAGAGAATTTTGAAATCTTATGAGTAGGTACACACTGCTGACATATCTCTATCAAGTTTGCATTTTATTCGTCATTTGATTATAATAATTAAATGCCACAAATTCTTTCAATTCTGGTCGAATGCGACTGTTAAATTGTTGCTTTCAATACCATCAATATACATGTCAAATTGACTTTCTGGTGGAACCAAATCTGATCGAATTCGGACAAGCTTGAAGAAAGGCAAAAAATTATCTAAAAGTCCTGAAGCTCAATTTCCTACATAAAATCAAAATTGCTAAAGCCAATTGCGACAAGGGGTTAAACCTCCTTTGCGGTATGGATAGGATTGAAATTAATCCATATTTTGTTCAACCATTTATCAATAAGAATGCAATCATTTGACAATTTATGAAAAACATTTTGAGCTTTTTTTTATTCCTCCTTCAATTCATTTCAACTTATTGTAATAGGAAATAGTCTCCTTTACATGAAGAAAAAACATTGTGTTAAACTTCGTTTAAAGCCAAAACAACATATAGGCCAAACAATAACAAATCGCGCAATGCAAAATTAATGAATCATAAATTATTGATGTTTAAGTTGGCAGTTTAGATCGACACTCGAATAATTTATTCATATTATTTATGCATTTTTAAATCATATTTTTTTTAGACATGTATACATCTATCAAATCTTAACAGATATAACCACCTCCACGACTTGTTTTTACCTGTTGTCGGCGGCTTCATCAGTTTTTGTTGGTAGGTTCGAACCAATGACATTTGAGCATATTCTCCCAACATCAGCCACTGAACCATCTGTTGAGAGCGGAATAGCCATAAAGGCCACTGCTTTTAAAGGCTCTGCAACATTGAGGCGCTCATGCAGTCAATCTACTCAGTACATGTTATTTCTAACTCCAGATTTGCTATTCTAAACCTACCCACGATTGATGAAGGCCAAAGAACGAAATATGTCTGTTACATCGGTTAAAGATTTGATAAATTTATCAATTGCCAGTTGCCTGTCTTATCAATACTTTATTTTGACAGACTGTAAATCCATTTAAATAAACATCCCATTCAGCGAGCCTAATCGTGATTCGATATGTCCGATAAATTAGACTGGGACACGCCCCGAGATCGCGCATGATCACTGCTCTCATTCATCACACAATCGCTGATTTTAATTTTATTTTCTGAAAATATCTAGAAGGAGACATCAACTGCTCAATCTCCAGAATCACATTCGACTTCCATGTCCCTAAATCGTCCACAATCTTACGCGCAGTGACACAGCGACTGGAGTTCAGGTTGAGAAATTTGAGGCTTGGAAAAAAAAGCGTTTCCGCTCACCCAGATTTAAGAGGAAAACGTAAGTTGATTGGAATACACTTTGCATGGAGGATTTTATTCATTCGAGAAGGGAGCTAGGATTTACGACATGAGATAACGGCGGAAGACAGATAACGGGAAACAAGTTTGAGTTGAGAAGTATTTGCTGGTCACTGCCGTTCCACTGAAGGCTTTCTCCTGCGCAGGGATGGCAACTACTTTATGTCAGGTCAACGATATTTTATGAGGTGAACTAAAAGTAAGTTGTCAGCACCTCCGATTGAGTCACAGGCTCTTCGTCTAGACCAGACTATTGCTGTCAGACCGATTCATTATAGTTTAAATTGCCTCACGATTCGATCTCTATCTTGCGTGATCAAACTAACTACTGCGACGAACATTGTGAAGTAAAAACCGACTTTGAAAAGCAAAAATGAAATAGCATGGCTTTGGATGGATCTGAAGAGGTGATGTCGGGAGGCGGGCCAAAGTGGGTTTATGGAGGACGATCTGTAGCATCAAAATGATTAGTATTCACTCAGTTAGATGACAAACCTCTCGAAGTCTGCATTCCTTTGACGAACTTGTCGAAGTTTGTATTCCTGCTTCAAAGCAGACGGTGTGGCCTTATGGTAGAGTGTTCGCTCTGCGTCTGCGAAACCTTGGTTCAAACATTGGTCAGGTCAAACCCAAAACTTTTGAAATAGGTACACTCAGCATGTCTGCTATACACTAATCTACCAAAAAGTGATTAGAGAATAGGATAACAGCAAGCTCGGCATGTGAAGACAGGCTCCGTGCCTAATATGCTTTCTGAGCCGAGCAAGTCATTTATTTTAGTTATTTACAGTGTTGTGCAAAAAAAAGCGTAACACAGCAATTTTATCAATCGTGTTCCCTCACCAAGAAAGCAAAATTCTAGGGAATCGGCGTATTCGTTGCGGTACTGTTTCTAGCTTGTTCCCTCCACTGAAAAAGTACAATGCTATTGTACTTCTAAAATTGACATCTCAAATTACTTTTTGCTTTTAGACCCTGCTCTTATGAAATGGATATTTGCCATTGAAATCTGACGTTTTATATCTTATTTGAGTAGTGAACTACACTGCACAACAGCTGTTCGTTGATGCCAATCTTCAGTTGTTCGGTCAGGCTTGCTGAAGTCAATATTTCTAATCTTATGAAAATTCATCATCGAAACCTAGGAAACACGAGCTCTGGAATTCCTTGTCGCTTGGCGACATGCTGGCAAGTTATTTCATAAAAATGATTGTATACTTAAAGAGAACCAAATACACTTACACTAACAGCACTCACTGACCAGGTACACTGACAAGGTGCCGCTACTTTTCCCATTGTCAGCACTGGAAGCAGCCTCCATTCTTTAGGTTTTGCTGTCACGACAGCCCGTGTCCCGACGTAAATTTGTTTCAAATGTGGAATCTGTTCCTATATTGATCTCTTCAATATTGTCAGGATCTCTATTGGGTATTGTGTCTGGGTTTATTTCTCTCTTTGCTTCATTTCACAATAATAACACCATAATTGCACACCAATGCCATTTTGACGTTTTGAAGTGCTCTGGCTATTTTGCAACGCATTTGAAGACAATGTGTGGAAGAATGTGAAAATTTTGAATGTAGGCCTACATGAAATTTCTAAGCATTTTGGGTAATGACAAAATATAGCTCATAAGTGGATAGACATTTATGACTATATTAGTGATGTAAGGAAACCAGTGGAAAATTATCGAAAATTTCAAAATTTAAAGATCAATCAATTCTTCTTTCCTCTTAGCCTTGATGAAAATTGTACAATAAAATTTTAAGAAATGCTCATGTTCTACATGTTCTCTGATAATATTGAAGAAACGCATTTGAAGAGAATCTATAGATAGCATGAAGACAAAATAGTTTATATTTCTTGCAATATTTTTGGAGCGTGTGTTTGCAACCTCATGTGTTTGCAACCAAACGTCAACAACATCAATTCGACCTTTTTCAAAGCATAATAAGAGTATGCACAACAACAAAACGCACTCAGTCTACACTATCGATATTATTTCATTTATTAGGATTTATTTTAGCAACCCCATGATCCCTGACACAGGGGTAGGGGAACTCCTGTCGAAAGATCTCACAATGTATACATTTCGGTGCATTCACAATAATGCAGCAGGGCTGTCGTCGGGGAGGAACGCCTGGGAATGGGATTCCTGCCTGCCCCCTTGGTGGGGAACGCTGAAGGGCCCTCTTCGAAACGGTATCATTTTGAGCCAGATGGGGCTCATAAAGTGTTAATGATGCAATTCTTAAAGTCCTAAATTCATTTGCATAGAATTCTATGAAGGCCACTTCTCTATTTTCCAATTACTAGAGATTGAGTGAAATGCGAGAACTCTTTTGCTTATTATGGGATTTTTGTTTACAAAAGGTACGGCTGATACTAATCTGATAAATCGAATTAACAGAATCAAGCATATGTAGTGTATTGGTAACGACTTTGAAATAATGTTAAACAACTGGTATATCATTTGCTCAAAAAAATGTCTATAGGGAAAAATCGGGTATTATCGACAGTAAAATGATTTTCGGGCTCTCACGGTTGTATTTCTTAGTGTTGATATGAACTTTGATATCCAAATAATCTGTTCTTTAGGAGTTTATTAGTTCAACGATTTATTGCATGATTTTGGGTGAAAAGAAAGGTGTGTAAATTGTAATCATGGTGGTATAATATCGACACTGTCGGGTAATACCGACAGTCCCAAAAAGAAGCGTCAAAATTTCCCAGGTGTGATAAACTAATGATGTTATATATTGCATGAAACCCAAGCTTACATATCTGTTACCGTTTTGGTTATCTGAAAGGGCGATATTTCACAGCTGAAAACAGTCTAGACAGGCGAATCCATCATCGTTGAAGACGGAGAAGAATTCTGCACATTTTTCATGCATGTAACGAAGCATGCAACTCAACGGAAAGCGATTTACTTTCACCTTTTCAGACTATGGAAGAGACAGCAAATGTAAAATTTCGTTTCGTACAACATGCAACATTTCTAGGTTGTTATATTTGGCATTTTCTGACGCTTCTTTAAGGGACCATCGATGTCGCCGTGCAATGTGTCGATATTTTACGAATATCATCATACATATTACTTTTCACATAGAATCACATGTCAAGCCTATGAATTAGTGAATTCGAGTAAGAAGGGATTATTTAGATGTCATAATTCATATAAATACTGAGAGAAACAACCGTGAGAGCCCTAAAACTGTTTTTACTGTCGATATTACCCGACATCTTCCACGCATGGTCTAAATAGACCTACCTAACAATTCATAAAAGAATGCATTCAAATCGTGTGAAGACAATATTCTAATAGACAGTAAACAACAATGATATAAAAAGGCTATTTAGTCAGTATCTTGTTGAACAAATGCATACCTCTCAGTACCTATCGAGAGTGGTGTCGATAATACCCGACATTTCTGCATCGACTCCATATGACAATATAACATAAGACAACCACAGAATTTGACGAAGTATTCAGTGAATACACACCTCAATGCTATGGAATAACCAATCACTTAGCTGTCAGATGGAGCGTGAAGGAGCTGACTGAGTTGCATTCATCGAGGCAATATAGTGCAGAATTCGGCTACTCACGTTCACGCATCACTATCTGTCAGGATGAGCAAACAAAGCGCTCACAAGAGCCGCGGTGTACCTTTAAGGGGTAGCTACAGTAATCTGGGGGGCAATTTACTGCACACATGGAATGAGCACCTGAAGTTCTAAAGTATCAGTTCGGTAAAGTGACTTTGACTGTCGATATGACCCGATTACCTAATGTATATTAATAATAGTCACATGCAAGCTCACATGTCAAAAGCTAATAAAACGTACTCAATGTTAGGTCCTTATCACTTGATTTTATGGTCAATCTGCGAAAAATTGTTCTTTCTATCTATTTCTATTTAATGAATTACGCAAATTTGTAAAATAAATCTCATAATTCGACTAAGGAGCCACACTGAAAAAAACAGGTTCGATCACACCGATGATTCAATGCAATGATTAATATACATGCGTTGCGTGCTTAGATGCAGAATAACAAAAGATAAGCGTTTATTCATTAACTGTGAAGAGTGAGGTTAGGGAATCCACCGTTTTCGCCTACATGTCAAAATATCATGCCATACCCAGCATAAGGAAGAATGCAATGTGTCGTAAAAATGATTTCTGCTAGCAGGTTTGAGTTAGATGTGATAATCTTGGTAGGCCTGTAAGTATCCTGATGTTAATCAAGAACATGTATTAAGGTCATAGGGCTTCATAGTCCGAGGCTACACGGCCTAAATTTAGCGTTCTCCTACCCTAAAGTAAGACGACAGGCTGTAATTACAGTGCAAAATAACAAGCTCAAATCACACACTCCACCCACTGTGCTTGCGGGTGATCTTTCGGAATTAAAATTTGACCGTAACCGTGAATCTAAGTTTTTTTATATCACGAATTATTTTCAAATCCATAATTTAGGCTCATATGGCTGCATTATTTCATCATGCTACTTGGGATCACGATGACGAACATTGGATGCTCGCGGGATTCACGCGCATCTGTGCAAGACCCCGACAACACAGGACTGAAAGTAAAAGTCGGAAATTAAAACAACATCGAGCATTCTAAAGAAACCCGTGATTTTCCGTCTAAACAGCACATGAGGAGAGTTCTTAGATGCAATGTCCTGCATTTACTCAAGTTCTCATTACGGATGTGCATAGTTGATCATGGAATACAACGAACCACCTAACTCATCCCCAGCTCCACCTAACTAACGAAAGTGGTGTGGTGTATAAAACCAATCTCATGCTTCCACCAACCGTGTCCCACGTCTATTAGAGAACTATAATTCATTAAGAACAAAATCTGTAGCTTCAAATGAACAAGATAAACTTGCATCCGCTATTGTATTTGCTGAACAGTGGTCAAAATACAAAAATCCCCGGGTTGCCTCCTTGCTCCACAAAAAAGCTTTGAGGTACACACACCGCCACTACAGAAAATATCCCGTTTGAAAAAAAAAAAAAATCTAAATAATCTGAAAATAAGCCTTGGAAGGAAAGATAGCCGACTCAAAATTTGTCTTTTAAGTTTAACAAAATCTGTGTTATCTGCAATTGGTGTCCAAAGATCTAAATCTCCGTGGGTTCGAACTTTGTCAAAAGGATTTTCTGATTATGCTTAATGGCTTTAATGAAGAGTTTACCTGTATAAATCAACAATCCATGAATAGCCCAGTAAGCAGTAAAACCTTCATTTGCCTGTAGAAACCCCATATTTCTATCAGACCAGTTCTGCCCTTTCTGTAAATCATTTCCTCTTACTTCTCTGACTGTAGGTGGATTCCAGAACTCCAACACCTTGAAGAGATCATCCACGGTCATCCTGACAGTCGTAATCCTGAACGGATTGCTAATTGAGAAATTGTCACGAAATCTGTCTAC